>CAEGAG010174444.1:0-16807 GCA_903067065.1 Brachyrhaphis terrabensis
CTTCACGTCTCTCTAGCGTATTGTTTCACTTACTTACACGCTCTGATATTGTTACGCACTAATTGGATTAGTACTTTACATTTTCAAATCCCCATAAGCCTTGAGTGCACGTGTTCCTGCGAACACACACTCTTTCTTTTCTGTGTATTAGTGAATGTGCATGCAGGGGGTGCAAGGAAGGCACGCACACAATGGTAGGGAATACAAGTGCCGGAGAACAGAGCTGTGAGCACAGAGATTCGATTTGTGCTGATGACCTGAAGCAAGTGAAGAGATTCAGGCGCTTGTTTCTGTCAGATAGAGGCAGCTGGAGGGCAGTTTGCTGACAGGTATGTGCAACTGCAATCTAGTATTCTTCTATGCTTTGGTCTAATAGGAAATTGCTGAACACAGATCTAATTTATGACTGCCAGAAAAATTTACTGTAGCACTGGAGCTTAAGTCGAATGAGACCAGTGTGTTTTGTACCTAAAATGAATAGAAAGACAATGAATTATAAATAGAATTGATTAAAACTATTCCATAGAAGATTCTAGCAACAGACAAACTAAATAGATTTTTCTTTTTATTGAATGGCCTTAGATCATAAACTGCATTTGGACACAGCTCACCACAAAAAACTGTGACCATGTTTGTTTCTAAGGGGCTTCTTGCGGCTGTGTTATTAATAATGAACGTGATTTTGTTGTTCTTTTGAAAGAGTGGCTCTCATTGCAGATAATGAGGAAAACATGGGCTCGTTATGTAAAAGAGCTCTAATCCACTGACATTCTGCAACTCTACAAATGAGAGTTTTTGAGAAGCTCCAACCCCCAGCTTCCTTTGTAGGACACAAAACCAAATCGTGCATCTCACCAGGTGTATAATGCCTTTTGTTTCTTAAAGCAAATGAGAAGAAGGGAAATGACTCATTGCAACATGCAAAGCTCTCACACTCCAAAGTAGGGAGATTATCATTAGCATGGCTCTATAATAACAGGCCGTTTGTTCTGCTGCTGTAGCCCTGCAGGATCTGAGTATTAGCGTTTACAAAACTAGTCATATCCTTTGTGAATATGTTTTGCATTTTATTTTTATTTGGATTTTATCTGACATACTAAAACAAAGTTTTCCACAATTGTGAACATTTTTTTCATTTAAAACTAAATAACAGAATCCCATTCAACAAACCTCTTTCACACTCACCTCACTAGTAAACAGAATCCACAGGCCTGTAGTTTTATCTCAGTATTAATCCAGCTGCTCTATAAAGGACTCAGAGGTTTGTTGGAAATGGTTACCAAGTCAACTGCGTCATAAAGAGCAACACAGCAGGCAGATTAAGCTTTCAACCCTTCCAACACTGTTTGGACAAGGAGAGCATTAATATCAGAATCAACCAAGAGAAACTCTGTGAAGAGAACAAACCAAAACAATGCCAACTTGAATTTTTTGGACTAGACGCAAGCTGAATACAGTAATCCTGGAAGAAAAAAATACTGAGGCTGTAAAAGATTTGAACCTGTGGTGGAGGTTCACCTTCAAACAGCAGTCAGTCCTAAACATACAGCCAGAGGTACAATGCAATGATTTAGATCAAATCTCAGGTGCGTGGTACAATTGTCCAGTCCAGGTACAAACATAAACTCAGTTTATAATCTGTGGTTAGCCCTGAAAATTTATGTGTATAGATGATCTCGATATCTGACCGAGTTCAAATCACATAAAATTTAGACTCAAAACTTGTTGCCTTCTCATGAAGATATGGATTTGATTCATATAATTGCAAGTTGAAAACTAGAATTCAGAAGCAGACATTGATCTAGTATCACAACATATGCCAACTACGGAAATCACTGAAAATTACATGTCTTATTGATATTAAACTATGAATCAGACAATAGTTTCCTTTAGACTGAACATGAGTGACAAGAACCCAATATTTCCCTATATTCCTCCTGAGTCTGAAACCAGCCAGTGTACATTTTATAATGGGCTCTGAATGGAGCACTTTGTGCACATAATAAGCTGCTTCTCGTCCTTCTCATTTCCAAAACAACAAAAATGCCTGTCATATAAAAGGACTCCAGGAAGCTGGACTTCTGTTTCAAGACTGGAAACTAACCTTGAAATGATGGTGGAGTGCTGTGTCTGCCACAGCAGGAAGTAGAGTGCTCAATTTCATCACCAATAGTCCAGAAACTGCACACACTTTAAACACACTCTGCAGCTGGTGAGTGATGCATCGCTCTGTTGTGGATCTGCTTCTGCTGTTATTATTGTTGCCTCACTGTTCTCCATTCTTGCTGTCTCCCACCCCTATGTTGGACCTTATTATCTCCACTCAAAGGGCTGTATGTTATTTGTCCATCGTCCCAAATCATCAAGCACTTGTTCCAAAAGCTGTGATCTACTTGTCCCCAAATGATCAGTCATGGCACACAAATCCAGACTTGTCTGACTGACTTTGCAAGTATTATCATTTGTGGGAATTTGTTAGGATGCTGACTGAAAGTCTACATGTGTGTAAGCACAATTATTTATATGGGATGAGTTTAAAGACAATAAATGGCAAGTGTGTGTGTATGTTAAAGAAACAGGGTTGGTGTATGTGCCTTATGTGTGTGTTATCCTGAGCTATTCCCCAGCCTGTAAGATGATTACAGAAAGGTGTACTCAGCAAAAAACTTTATTCGCTGCCTTGAAGCCAAAGCCTTGTAAGGTGCTACTGGCACTCTCTTGTCAAGCGGGAGCGCTCTTTCTGCTGTGGAAAGAAGACATAACCATGGTTTATATGCTCAACTCCAGTGCAATACGAACAGTTTGTTCGTGAATCTCTACTGAGTTCATTGTCCTTAAGCGTCCGTCAGATGATGATTCAAAAAGCTACAACTGAGCTGTAGTTGAAAGATCGTAAGATCATAAATTTAATATTATATTTAAATGGGACAATGCCATGCTCAAATTAGTAAAAAGGTTACTTTATATTTGTAGTCCCCAGTAGTTCAGACACAAATAAACACATGAGAATAAACACACAAACCATTGCAATCAATCAATTCACAACACAAATGAGACAAAAAGAAATCATGTTGAGAAGTAGTTATCGACATAGCAATTCGGGCACAGAGGAGTCTACATAACATTTGATTTATAATTGCTGTGCATAATTACAAATCTGACAGTCAACAAAGCAGCTTCCACAGCACGACTTAGTTCTGAGGTAATGACATCTGATTAATCCTCGTTTACATACTAACTATTTAGCAACTGTTTGCTTGTTGAAGTGTATTTATTGAAATTAGGTACACAAGGAACAAGTTGTTTGTATCAATACATCAGTTCATTGATAACATTCAATGTGAGGTATATTGTTCAAATGCCAGATATATACTGAAGTTTTTATGTTTGTCATCTGGATTTTTATTTTATTATTATTTTTTTTCACCTTTACTTTACCAGGATAAAATCTCTACCCTAACCCTGAGATTAAAACCCTTTTTTTTTTTTTTTTACAGCATGCCCCTCTGTGATCAGCTTAGACCATGTGAAATATTAAAGTGCAAATGAGAGATAGCATTCAGTATGTCAGGATTTCTGCACAATAAATGTCACACTGAAAACAGATGATGATTCATTCAGTGGTGCAGGCACTGCAATAATAGCATAAAAAAAAAGTGGCTGACAATGTTCTGTTGTTAAACTCTGCTAATCACCATGTTGTTCCTCTCTCCCCTCTCTGCTTCCCGTGCTTTTAGGGTTGACTGACTGGCTGGGGGCCCAACAACCTGATTACTCAGAACATTTTACATCAGCAGTCGTGCTGCCATGGAAACAAAGCCCACAACCTGGCAGGAGCAAGGTCTTTTCACTTCTCTAGTTGAGATGCAGGGTGAAGAGGGCAAAAGCGTGGGCCACAATGTTACTCTACGAGAGAGAAAAGCCCCCAAGGCAATGCCTGAGGAGGACTTAGAAGCCCCGGAGCTTGGAGTCAAACTTGAAGCTCCATGGGAATGTCAGACAATCGAGATAATAGAAATGGTTGATGTAATCAAAATTGAAAATCAGAAATCCACAGATATTAGTCAGTGGCCTATGAGAGAGACACAAGAAGGTATGACAGAAATGGAAGGAAGGCCTGAAAAGTTGTCAGATGCACAGGAGAAACCTAAAGAAGCAGATAATTTCTGTGAGAAGGATTTCCCGCCTCCACTGCCGCTCAGTGCCTTATCAGCAACAGAGTGCGGTGAGAAAGAAGGGGTTTCCAGCCTGGAGGGTGAGGTGGAGGAGTGGATCAGTGAAGCTGAACCAACTGAAGTCACTCAAGAATGCGCAAAGACAGCCAAACTTCTTGAGCCAGCTCATCAGGATGCAGACAAAACATCACAGTTGAATTCAACAGCACTAATGAATGCAGGTGACATTAGAAGCAATAAAACGGAAACTTCTGGATCTCAGTTTGCCCGACGCTGTCTCTCTGACATGAACAACTCAGATGACAGAAACACTCTGAACTCTCCTCCTTTCGCTGATGAAAGTGAAGAAGAAGAGGAAACAGGTGGAGATGTAACAACTTGTCAGCACCAATCTGCTCCACATGAGATGAGCTGCGTGGGTTTCCAACCTTCATGTTCCAGTCATGAAGAAACAGACTCAGTCCTGCCTGCAAATGATTCAGTCAGACAGGAGGAGGCAGTGTTGCCACAAAGTCAGTCTGAGCTCCGTCCCAGGAGATTAAACCAAGAAGCTGCACAACAGGTGTTTGGCCAGGGATCGCCACCTGGTTGGGCTGTTGCCATGGAGCTGGCCAATCAGGGAGGGGAGGCCTCTGAAGGCCATAGTTGCGTTGCAGCTGCAAGAGAAAGGAGCAGCAGGGTGTGGGAGAGGACAGAGGGTGAAAATGAGCAAACAGGTGGAGTGAAAGGGCAGAATAAGAGCAGAGTTGAAAAGAGCAAGACGGCTGTGAGGTCACAGAGCAGAGGGCTGTTCAGGTATCTCGAAGCAGTCCGAACACAAGAGCCTAAGGCGGAAAACAGCTGTGATATATCTCCTAAAGCCAACAAAGACACCAGGATGAGGACCGACACGTATGATGATAGCCAAAGTGACAGCGGAGTGTCAGCAGACTTCCACTCATACACAACACGGAACAGCAGCACCAGCATGTCTGCAGACTCTCCGGGCCCTGTCTCCTCAGAGACCCCCATCGAGAGGGAGATCAGACGGGCCATAGAGCGCGAGCAAAGCCTGAGAAGATCCAGAGGACTTCCAAACCAACGCACCTCTCCAGAATACGTAGAAGTTCCTTCCAGAAAAAGCGTCAGCGTGTCCTCCACTCCCAAGTGGTCCCAGAACAAGGACAGGGAATTTGCAGGCAAAAAGATGCAACACGAGATTCACGAAGAGACTCGGAGGGAGCAAGACCTGGTCAAGATTGGGAAAATTCCTGGCTTCTATGACAAAGGCACAGTCCGCCAATTAAAAGAGAGGAAGCAACTCTTTGAGACCCTGCAGATATGTCCAGAATCGCCATTGACATTCTCACCTAAAAGTAAGACCCCATCCTGGTCGTCTAGTAGCAGTGAAGATTTGAACTTAATTTTGGAGAGTCAAGATGAATCTGGGACATCCACCCCAGAACATACCTCCTACACGGAGAGAAAACCCATGATGGTCAATACCTCACAGAACCAAACCTCTACCAAAGGTTTAGACCATTCTGGTCTCAAAGGACCAAAGCTCTCAGAGGGGACCGGCTATCAGATCATCATCATAGAAAATAGCCGAACCATTCCAGCACAGAAACTCTACAAAGCCAAAGCAGAGGCAAAGGCCAGTCCAGCTCTGGAAACTGGAAAGGATTTCAACTCAACAGAAAAGACAACAAGCTATGATGGGCTGATGAAGGCAAAGAAGGAACAGGAGGAGAAAGAGATCTCAGTGTCCAAGGAGAACCCTTTTTTCAAGCTCCGTTCCTCGGCTAATTTAGATAAAGTTAGGCAGGATATCCAAGAGGCCAAAGACAGGGAGAAGGAGCTTCACACCTTGCGGCTCAGCCTGTATGGGGGAATCAATGGTGCCAAATCCCCCTCAACAAAAGAAATCCCAGCTCCCAGTCCGCTTCCCAATGGTAGCAGTGGACTGTGTGAAGGTCAGTGGATCAATTGTTGTAAAAACTGATTCTACATGTGTTAGGGAAAACTCTGGAACTGTTTTTGTAACCACATTACTTTATTCCTTTGACATCAGTGGAAAATATCAAAGATTTGCAAACAAGGGTTAGCATACTGGCCTGTCAAGCTAATATCAGAAGCTGTGAAAGGGAAAATCATGAGTCATACAGTTTGACAGTGTATGAAAGCAGTGAAGTTTGTTGAAAAAAAAGCCTAAAGTTTGAATTCATTAATAAGTAAAGACAGAGTCTTATCTGTAACTCAGTATAGAATTAGGGTTGACAAAAAGAAAAGAAATAACACTGAACAGTCTTGAATCTTCTTCCAAGATCATCCTTTGATCTTTGATCAGGCCAGTAAACAATAAAATTATTGATTTTAGGATCACCAGGTTTGATCAAAATATTAGTACGTAAATTATTTCCCCTGTTAAATGTAGTCTTTTGTAGACCTTTCTCCCTTTGTCTTTGTTATATGTCAGTGCTTATATGTTGAAGTGTGTGAATTAGGATTATACAATCAGTCATGCTAGTAAGTAAAAACTTACTCAAAAATATAATTATTGAATTATTACAACCTGAAGTGTGAAATAAACTTCAGTGGAATTTGAAAACAAAATATGTGTTTATGTCTGGTTGAACGATGTGTGTGCCCAGTTGATTTAGTTTTTCTTTTTTGGGGGGGATTTTATTGTAATCCATAGGGAGGCCCAGAAAATCTTTGGGAACCATTGCCTTAAATCAAGGCAAATATGTACAGTAATACCATTAAAAAGGTTAAACTAATGCAACAAGACAAAAACAAGAAAACTTTAAACAGTTAATCTGTTACTTTTTTGGTCAAAATGCTGCTACACTACATAATGCTAGTAAAATGAAATTAAATGTTCTCACCCAGCCTGATAACATTTTTAATAGGCTACACTGTCAACAAAGTGAGTCATAAATTCAGGGTGTTTAGTATAAAGCACTCGTATTCAAATCTAGGGTTGACAATACATATTTTCACCAGAAGGGTGTATAACAATAGAAACTAAATAGCAGTTCATTTGAAAGGACAAAGCCGCGAAGGTATGAGTTAAAGGTTTATTGATTGAAGAGGATGTTCTGAATGGACAGGGTTGAAGGGTTACATAGGGAGACTTGCTGATGAAGGCTTGGGATGAGGAGGCTCAGAGTAGGGGCGCAGTCTTCTGAACATTGACTTTTTCTGAGTCTAACTCCAAGATGGAACGTGAAACAAAGAAGACTGGAGGAGGTGAATGAAATAAGGAAGTGGAGGAAGAGAGATGAGGCAAAATGGGGTTGAGGGTGGAATTGAAAGAATGTGACAGAATGTGACTTGTTTTAAAATGGTTCTCATTTCATTTAAGTATTACAGTGGACAATGGGAAAAGGGCTAAGGTTTCAGTACCCCAAGAGTTCCTCGGACACTGAAACCTGAAAATGTCTCCAATAAAACGACATCTGCTTATATCCACTTCACCCATTCCTCAGTCTGTCACATTCTTTCAATTCCACCCTGATCATGTCAGATGTGCTGATCTGACATGAAACTGAGGGCTGGAAGCCACATCTACATTTTATGTTTGATTGCATTTCTGGAATAAAAGGTTAATGAATAAAAGAAGACAGCAGTCATTTCAATTTCAATAAAAGGTGGCAGAAAATGACCAGGGTGTGCCACGGTGCAATTATATGACAATGACGCAGTGCACGTTACATAACATTGCTTGATTGTGCAACCTTTTTATGCTCGTAGTGTCTACTGCAATTATTGTTTTTTATTATATTGGTGGTCAGTGAAATTCTTCTCATGATAGTCACTCTTTACTTTTACTGCCTCCTCATTTAGCAGTACTGTAAGCAGGGACAGTCTGATAGGAACCAGTGTGCCACACTTTTTGTTTATTCTGTAATAATTGCTTCTTGCACTGTCTGTCTTGCAGGAAGACGGATAGTGGACCAGGTGTCTGTGCGACCGCCTGTCCAGAATGAAGAGGAAAAGATTTTCCACCCAGAGGTGTGTTGGCGTTTTAGTTTCCTTCCTTCCACCACTGCTCGCTTCTGTTTATAAGGGTTTTCCACTTTATAAATGGCTGGGGCACTCTGCTAAGAACATGAAAATGTAGGCAAATCATCTCCCAGTCTCTCTCTTGATTGCTGCATAGAAAAACAAAATAAAGCTTTCTAACTCTGTGTTCATGTGTTAATTAAAACTATGCATTGGGGGTTAAAGCAGTCTCCTAGCAGCATGATTATGAACATTTCTGCTCTGGACTTTAATATATAATTATCACGTTTAGAAACCTCTTGGGAAGATGTCAGCGTTTCTTTTGCGCCAAATATGGGACACAAATATCTGATAAGGTCTTGAACACACAGCAAGGCACTTATCTTTGTAGATAAGGGAAGAAGGCAAGCAGCCCTATGACTGAGACAGAGAGGGAATGAAACATGGAGTGTGGAAAGTGGGATTACGTGTGTGCACGCGTGTGTGCGCGTGCGTTCAACTCCAGAAGGAAAAAAGGGGAGTCATTTTGTAATGATTGACTTTTGTAACCTGTCTCGTGAGCTCTAAATCTCTCTGAAACGAATGTGTCTGTGATTACACCTGAGTACTGCTGTTTAATTTGGCGAGGCATTAAGGTGTGGGGCTTTAGCTGCATGGTTTGATATGAGTTTAAGGATGAAGTCAGGATTCTGCAGGAGAGACTGGCCCTAATTGTTGACTTAGTCATACTGAACATGGCCTAGGATCAAAACTGCATTAACTCCTGTTCAGTGTTGTATTGTTACAGAATAATGGGCTGTAGAAGAAGCAACTTCATTCTGTTATTACCTTTGCAGTGCCTTGCAAAAGTGTTCAACCCCTTCAGTATTTTCCCACTTTGTCATATTACAACCAAAGATTCCAACGATTGAGATTTTATGTTGCAGAGATAAACATATGAAAAGCCTGGCACCACTTTTACACATCCAGTGACAGATTTTTGACTGTTTTTCTTTCTTTTTGATTGTGAATACCAAATGTTTTGTCTTGTCACACACTGTCACTTGGATTTAATCCTCAAAATCTGCCATGTACTGGGACATTTTAACATATGGATATGGTTTGATGTAAACAATTCTATTGTAGCTCTGGCTGTATGTTTAGTGTTCTGCTGCAAGATAAAATCCCCCCCTGTATCTTTTGCAGCCACCACAGTCTTCCTCCAGGATTGCCCTCTATATAATTCCATCCATCTTTGTGTCAACTCTCACCAATTTTCCTGTCACTGCTGAAGAAAAGAATCTCCAAACCATGAGGATGTAGTACTGTTTCTCTGTGGAGATTGTTATTCCACTCATATTGGCCATAAGGTTCAATAAAGATTCATCTGCCCAATGCTGTGTCTGTGCTTTTAGCAAACTTTAAGCAAAACTTCTTTTGGATTTTTTTCAACCAGGGCATTTTTTTGCACCCCTTCACAAAACAAGGCTAGTTGTTGTCTTGACAGTGGATTCTCACATCTGTACTGCGGGGCTTTGTCCTCCTGAGTTATCATGAGCCTTTCTGATTAATGCTGTTTTGGTCTGATCCCTTAGTTTAGGTGGATAGTCATGTTTTGTTTGGATTGCCATTGTGCCATATTCTCTCTGTAGAGGAAGGATTGTGATCTATATGATGGTCAGAGCTTCACATATTGATACAGAGGGACTCTATTTACTAATTAGGAACCTTTCAAAGAGAGTTGACTGACATTTTGGAGTACCATAGCATAGGGGGCTGAATACAACTGTAAACAACAGGGTTTTAGGTTTCTATTAGTAAAAGATTTTAGGAGACCCCATCTTCTTTTCCTTTCACTTAACATTAATGCCTCATGTTTTGCTGGACCATAGCTTCTTTGTTTATCTTCATCTGTTTTCCACCCAGATTCGCAAGAGTTCCAGAACTCCAAGACAAAAGAACCCTCTAGTGCAGCTGTGGGAGTCGGGCCTGATCAACAACTGCAACCTGGAAGACGACTGAGGATCAGGGAGGGTTCACAGAGACCTACATTTTCTTTAATTATGGGGTGAAATCAAAACAGAAATGATCGGTGTGAAGACGGAGGAAACATGAAACAGGAGGCAGCAGCATCAATGATGAAAAAGAAGTAACATAAAGCAAATCAGAAAGACGTTGAGGATTAAGGCAAGAAAACGAGGCCAGGCAGACTGGGAGCAAGACAAATGGCAGTAGAAGGAAAACGCTGCCTTTTTCTTCATATGACAGGAGAGAAGAACGTCTGTGAGATAGGCCACTGTGTTGCCTGCTTATGATGCTGCAAAGACAAAAGACAAACAAATATCATCAAGGAAAAAATGAAGATGACAAATAATGCAATAGAGACCAAACAAATTCTAAGAAATCAAATGTTAAATCATGCTGAAGGTCTTTTTGTTTTGATTTTCTTAAGTAATAATAAAGTATAACATTGTGGTTTAAAAAGTTATAATTGTTAATTTTCTGAATAATGTACAAGGAAACTGTATTTATAACAAATTCCATGGAAATACTTTAAAAAAAATGAAACAAATACTTTTTTCATGCTTCTTCTTTTCTCTGTTAAAAGAAACTATTTGGTTTATCATCTAACAAAACAAATCGTGAATATGTCTTCCAGTATAATGGGTGCATGCTTGTTTGGTGTCGCTTGTGATCTTCAAGCAAATCAGAAAAAAAGAGGAACAGACATCAATATGGAGATAACCAACTCCTTCTGTTCCTATTCCCTAAACAACAATTACCGCCTTTTCATCAGAGCTGCAAGTGTCTTTACAAAACAGTCGACACCATAGAAAACACAAACAATGCTTCAGCTTTATTATTATTATTCACCTCTGATTGAACAAAAAGCTCCTCATATGTGTATTGAGCAGGATGAGGTCTACTTTTTGTTTCCTTTGATTTAGCAGCTTACTTCTGTTGCTCACAATTTCATTGTGTATTTAGGTTTAAGCACATAGTTTATGAGAGGGCATTAAAACTTTGATAGAGGATTAGGTTAGGTCTGGGTCATCGTTGCATGGAAGAAGAATCCATGTTTATCATTTTCAGTCTCTATGGAGAATTAACCAATGCCTTTGTATTCTCTAAATGTTGAGGGTGTATATACATATTTGAACATCTTTGGTGCATGTGGTGGGAAGAGGCTCAACAGACACTATTATTTATGACACATCACATCTAACATGTAATCACTGGTTGGGTAATACAGCCAGTGATTATCCAACTGGTTTCAAACCAAACCAAATAATTGTTTAAATTGTTTCTAGATAAAAGTCATTTTTTTACATGCTGTAACAGTAAAGTTGAAATGGCACCAGACTTGTTATGAAACGGATCACATTTTGCTTGTAAAACGTGCACAGCTGTAGTATATATGTGTTATGTTTTAGAATTAAGCAAAAGCTGGAGTGAAACTGTATTAGTCCAGCTCTCTTCGAATATATCTTCTATCAACAGAGTTACCACTGAGGTCAGGGAATGTTTGTCCACAACAGAAATGAGAAACACCCTCTGCAGAGCTATGTGCTTTATGCTGGGTTTCACTGTTTGTGGTCAAAGATGTGTCACCGTGGATACAGTGACACATCTTTGGTGGAAACCCCGCTGGGCCTTTCTTTATTTACGTTTGCATGAAGACGAGACGAGGGCATGCTTTTGTGACCTCCCAGTGTCCTGTGAATAATTCATGCCCTCATTCGGACTGGACACAGCCCAGTGATATTTCCTGTTAAGTTTTATGGTGGCACCAAAGCAAGTACAGACACAAACCTCTTTCTGAGGCTCTTGCACAGCCATGATGAATACACTCAAAAAGAAATAGCAGCAAAAGCCTCGGAGAGAAACTCATCAAAGTTCAAAGCTCAAAGTGTTTACTGTTCGGTTACATCAGAACAATGCCAGTTCAACATCAAAGATAATTTTCTTCTGAATTTGCAACCTAGCCATCTTATCTCTGCGTTCGGTATCTAATCTGGCAGCTTTCCAGCCCCAAAATAAATGCGTGAACCTATCTTCTGCTCAGCTTATTTCCATGATATTTCATTATCACCACTATCACTGCCTTCCAAACTCCTGCTGGCATGAAGTCATTGGAGCAACATTGTGTGAGAGTCAATCCTGAGCCTCTGATGTAGCAATATATCTTTGCCAAGAGGGAGTGAAAATTTTATGAAGACTGCAGCACAATTTGTAGCTTATTGTTCACACACCAGTAATTTTATGAAGGACAGGAAGAACTTATATATTAATATCCAAGGTCAATTCTTTATTCACGGGACAAGCTATTTGTTTCCAACAAGACAATTTCTGATAGCACAAACAACGAGGTGCAAATTTTAATTGTCTTATACCGGCTTGGTTCCAAACCCCTCCTCTGTAAAACAATTGCTTTAAATTTGTTTATTGGAAAGTTAGATTTATCTATTCTTAATTCTACATGTCATGCTGATAGCTCTGGCTCAGTTCCTCCAAAGTCAATTTGTGATCCCATTTTGCCCTCTCCTACTTCATTTGTGTACTCAATGTTGTAACAAACCATTTATTACCCATATCCTTATGAAAATGCATGTTAGTTTGATTTTATTTGTGGATAAGTATTTTCTAAGTCCAGTTTATTAAAAATCTTATTTGAAACACCTTTAATGATAGTGTTGTTAAATAAAATGAAAATGATAAAAAAATAAAAGTAAAAAAAAAACTGGGACATAAAGCAGATGTACTACTAAACTAAATAAGTATACCCCTTCAGGGTATACCTGCCTATTCAGGGCAGTCAGTATACTAACTGACTGCCCTGAAGGTTACTGGTAAACTTTGGGTTTTCAGACAGACTTTAAGCTATATGTATTTAAACTAGGACATGAAGACACCTTACTTAATTTACAGGACACTTCATCCAAAGTTTGGGAGCCGTCACTGAAAAGGTCTGATATCCTCTGAGTTTCAGACTAGGTTTAATAAATTCCCTGAACAGATAATGATAAAAATGTTAAAATATTGAATGTAATTTAGTAAGTCTGTGTCATACAAGATAAGATAGTATGACACCTGATGTGATGTGATCAAACCAAAACAACCCCAGGTGGCCTCCTAGTGACAAGTATTCGCATTACCAAATTTATCTTCAGCAGACATGAAGACATTTTAGAAAATTACTTTAACACCGTCAGTTTGTCCAAGCAGTTACAACTTGTCCGACAAATTTTGATGCAAAGCTACCCAAACTCCAACAGACCAAATAGAGAAATCATGTAATCAAAATATTAAATAGATGATAGATTGATTGATGTATACTTTATTGTCCTCATAGGAAAGAAATGTCTTGGATATTGTGGGCTAAACAAAGCTGATGCCACAATTAAATACACTACAAACAATACAAACTCATGTTGAACACTAGTATCACAATAAAATCAAAGCACAACAAAATGCAGAAACAATAAGGCTGATGAAATATTATTCATTATTGTGAGTGCCAATGAGTCAATTTCACAGTAAACGCAGCCACAGTGATAATACCCTGAATTTCATGCACAGATGGCTTCAGTTTTCAGTCACTTTGTATCGTGTGTGTGTGCTGTCACAAGACAATGAAAGAGATTCTCCTTTTGATTTCCCTTCAAGTGGAAGTTGTTCTGTAAGTCTAGCAATGCTTAGTGTTTGGGTGTGGCTCTTTGCTTTGAAGTTTGTGAAAGGTTGGATTAAATAGCTGAGCTGAGTCACTAAAAATGAACTTCAACACACCTGATTTCTGTCATTGTGTGGAGCTGGGGAGTGGACCAATTCAATTCACTGCTAACACATATAAGACAGAATAGTGCCTGTTAATGAGTCATAGTGCAGGATCTAACAATGTGACAGAATATCATAACTACCAAAAGCATTCGATTATTACTACATTAAATGCTACAAATTAAACACAATCTACCAAGATTAAATGCAGCCATCTCAGTAATTTATGACCTCACAGTCTTATTGATAGTGACGGGTTGTATAACATTAGTTCAAGGATTTTATTAGAATAATTTAAACAGGCATTAGCCCTGTCTTGTTAAAGTACACAGCAAAAGCAAAAAATAACAGAAGAAAAATCCCAACCCAGTTTTGAAAAACTTAAACTCGGTGTTGAACATCTGTAAAATGAAGCATAAGCTTCAGTACATGTCAGAGGAGTGATTCTTTGGAGCATCACACCCATCCTCGTGACACTCGCCACTGCAATTACACTCTGCTATCACAGTTAAAGTTTAAACCACTCAAACTGAAAGGGCCACAAACACTAAGCAACTTCGCTAAGGAACAAACCCAGTCTATGAAATGTTTACACACACATTTATCTGAATGCATGCAATTATATGAATAACACCTAACAAAGACTAAAGGACATGAGGGCATAACTTTCTATTTAAGCAGGTTTGCCATAACAAAGAGATTAACCAGACAATTCACGTCATCTTGCTCTTTTTGTTGACTTTCTGTGTGGATCTCACGGAAACTCACCACCCAGCAGTAATGAAGGAGGGGGGTGCTGACAGAAACAAAACAAACTTTCTGTTTTATTGTTATCCAGAACCCTCACACTGGAAACAGTACAGACTCTAATGAGTCATCTCTCTTTTACTTGTATTTTGTTTCTAGGGAGCCCAAAATTATTGTATTATTTTCAATACAATATCTCTTTTGACTCGTTCAAATCATTTCTAATGCTTTCTTTGAACTTCAGCTGCTTTTAAATCGTTTTCAGTTTATTACCAAGTTGTTTTTAAATGACATCATTTTTGTTTAAGTCGATTTTCATTCAGGCTTGAAAGAGGTATACACTCACACTCACGCTGGATAATAAGTTAAACATTGTGTTTTAGCATAACAGGCTAAAACCCAACGTGAAAGATGCCTCACAGCTTTGTGATGCCTAATAGCTATGTGAAAGCTATGTTTTCACATAGCTATTATGTGCAACAAATAGTTTTTGGTATCCTTCCATTTTCTGTGTACAATGGATAGTCATGTCGGATACGAGAGAAATCTGGGAGAGAAAATAGGTATAAAATCAATCAAAAGAAAAACCCTGAACACCTTCAGAAAACCGAGAGAACTATTGATTCTATTTTTTTTTTTTCAGCTATGGCTTAAAAGCTCTGCACAGTACAGTAACTCTGCTACTATACAGTAATATTTAAAGATGGCTGCATGCAAGTCTACTTTTAGCTCCGGGTGCTATGATAAATTACTTGGGCGCATATTAAAGCCACACTAAAATATCCCAAGTGAAACATATTTCGTAAAGCCAGGTGAAACATATTAAACTGAAAACAAATGATACAGCCCATACAATTCTAAACTGCTCTTTCTTGTGCTATTATTTTTAATAACGAAGTCGTTCACGCCTTGGGTTTAGAAAATGAAGTAAGTATAATAATACAATATGTGTTCAAGTGGTTTGCTACATTAATCATTTCATTTGAAAATCCTAATCTTTAAGGTATTTAACAAAAGTTTATTCAGTATACATTTATGTATGAACAAAGTTTTTTATTGGTGTAATTTACATGAGCCACTGCAAGTAACTTCACTGAATGAAGAACAAGCTTGTTTTATCCATAAATGCACAACAGAGACGCATACCAACATTTTATATTAAAGCAAGACTTCTTGTTTGTTCACAAACGCTGTTATTTTCTATCTGCTGAGCCTGTTGTACCATTTGGAGGTCAAGTGATAATATAGCAAACACTCAATACTGAAATTACCTGGACCTGTATTGGTTTCTTAAGCTTTATGTTAACAAAATTTTATTTAGGAAAGTGTTTCTTCTTCCTAAATTTATTTGGTAAACGTGTTACTTCATTGTCTTATTCTTTAAAATAACAGAATTTGCATATAACTTTTGTTTTGTCGTGATTATCTAATTTTTAAATACTAAATCAGATGGTCTAATTAGTTATTCAGTACTTAAGCTGTGTTTTTATTTAATACTTTTAGATTTGACAAGACTGAATTTACCTTTTTTTTTTCTTTTTCAAAGAACCTCAAAATAATATTTGTTGTGAATTGAAGCTATTTAACTAAACTGAAACAAACACATGTCAAATGATTAGAGAGTGATTTATAAAATATTGTATATCCTTAACTCAGAATGCTGCAGGCTAGTATTCAGGCTAGTGGTGCATTGCTACAAACTTATCAAACTCACATTCCTGTTGCCTTTTTATCACTGCTATAACTCTCTGATAGACGAGCCTAATCACATTATAGCTGAATAGCATATGACCCAGGTGTGCAGAGCATACTCAACAGTCTTCTGCAAATATTTTCACCTTTCAGGAAGTGACTGGCAGGTTTGCACAGCTGCGAGGCTCAGGAAATGTGATAAATGACAAAAACATGGACCTGCCTTTCTTCTGTTGAAACAGAGCCGTTCTCTACGGTGGCCGACAGGTGCAAATGCGCAGCAAAAGAGAAAACATGCAAACAAAAAAAAAAAGACACGCGCACAAATTAAATGCAGCAAACAAAAAAGAGAGATGCAAACACCCCCGAATGAAATGCAGCAAACAAAAAAGAAAACACCCCCGAATGAAATGCAGCAAACAAAAACGAAAACACCCCCGAATGAAATG
>CAEGAG010174449.1:0-23210 GCA_903067065.1 Brachyrhaphis terrabensis
GTTTAACGTTTATGTTTTTAAGTAGGTTTATTTTTATTTTCTTTATCTTAAAAGAAGAATGTTATTTTAGTCTTTTGCTCTTCACTGTATGCTGTAGTAATAAACCCTCCCAAAGAGACATTAGCAGAATAATCCAGTTAAACTTGATATACAGGAAACACACTGCCTCTCCTGTTTCATAGCTCTGCTCAATTTGTTTAGATAAATTACTTTTCAACAGGCAAATAAGAGGACAGACCTTTAAACACTATTTTAAATC
This sequence comes from Brachyrhaphis terrabensis, assembly GCA_903067065.1. Classification (NCBI taxonomy): domain Eukaryota; kingdom Metazoa; phylum Chordata; class Actinopteri; order Cyprinodontiformes; family Poeciliidae; genus Brachyrhaphis; species Brachyrhaphis terrabensis. The sequence goes on from CAEGAG010174449.1 coordinate 260, forward strand.
AGCAATGTTGCAGGAAATTAAGCTAAACTATTCCTCAGTACAGTTAAAAACAACCTGAACATCAGAGTGACAGCGCCCCCTATTGGCTCATAGAGAGATTAGAATTACTGGTTAGACGTCTGGCACAGGCTCTGACGTCACAACCGCATGCGCAAATGCGGCTCATTTTTTCCCGCTTTCAGTTACCGTGACAGCTAGAAAAGACAAAGTCGTATTTCAGACGCAAATAAAACAATACTATGCACTTTGTTGTCTTTCTAATATAATGGGATTTTAAGTTTTCATGGATTTCCAAACGATCCTGAACTAAGAAGACGGCGGCTTGTAAATATCCGTCGCTACCAGTTAAAGCTAACGGATCAGCTTCTTCAGCCTAAAGAAGAAGGTAAACGAGCCTCCTGTATTATTTCCATGAATCATTTCTGTATTCAGCCTGAAAGAGCGAGTTTATGGGAACGAGAGAGAAGATCAGAGCCAGACAGCCGAGCAGCTGATCCACCTGTACACACTGCCGTAAACACCGTCCTGCTTCACAACAAGCATGCAAAACTAATAAAAGGAAATAACGGAGACCTTAACGAACACTGACATATTTTTGTAAAAGCAACAACTCTGAACCTGAACAGTCAGCTAAACGATAACTCCGACACCAGAGCTGCTCTACTGTTAAACTATGGGCTTGTTGTGCTTCGTTATGCTGCTAAAGCAAAAAGCCTGAACCGTAAAATCCCTCCGCGTTTACAATTTACAATAAACATAACGACAATAAACACACGTAATATACTTGAAAATAAGGTAAAAACATTGTCCGTTAGAATGAATAAAAAATGTTTAGATACTTAAATAGCAGATTTTTACAAGAAAAATGTCCAAGAATATTCCTACTAGCATAAGCTAAAGCTAATGTTAGCCACAAAGTTTAAAGACAGTAAAACTCATCTTCGTATCTGTGAATGTATATCAAGGCTACATCTCAAAACCTTTCTCCAGTTTACTTGTTGGGGCTTCGGATCGATGTACATTATTAATTGTTATCTTGGAAAATCCCGGTGTAAAGTGCAGTTTTCAATAGATCGGACAGAACTGAGCCGATTTAACCCGAACGCGTAAGCTTATGTGCAAAGAGCCCATTGAACACAATTTGTGTTAGAACATAAAAGATGTCTTTAAATTATAGAATTTAAGATCCAATCAAACAAATCTGTTATTAAATACAGTCAAAATGTGAACAGTGAACATAAAGACAACAACTCCAAACTTTCTGGGCAGGAAATCATATTTTCCTTAAAGTTTGACAAGAAATAACTGCCATGGACCAAGTCTCATTTTAGATATTAGAATATAAATACAGCATTCAAACAATATGTCATTTAATTTAAAAAAGGATACTCAAGTGCATTGTCTGGTTTGTCTGGTTCTTCATAAAGAGCCACAAGCACTGCAAGATAGAAACTGATAAATCAACACAGTACTGAAATAACATTTACATAAATCTGAAAGTTTGTGCAATTACACAAATGTGGTGTTTAATAAACTGTAAAGCTTTTTTTTTTTGTTAAAGGTTCACATTATATTTTGGTAACTGTGTAAATAAATTCATAGCAAAGATTTGTTTTAAATACTGAATTTAGAACAAAGATTTACTTTTAATAATTTCTGCCCAAACGGAGAAGCTAAATTCATGTCAGTATTCATGTCATATCAACACAGGTAAGGCTGTGAAAGAAAAATGTTAAACAGAATGATATTATTTTTAAAGTTACAAATCACAACATCTGTGTTCTTGCAGCAACTTTCGCGCATGACTGAAGCAATTAAACTAACTAACAGGTGACTGAATTTCCTGTCCACTCACCGCTGGTTAAAGAGTCCAGAACTCCTGATTTCTCCAGGTATCTTCTAAACTGTTCCCGCTTCGTTTCTGGGGCCTAAAACAAAGAATCAAAAAGCTGTTGTAATTCAGAGTTAAAATACCCGGAAAGCCCGATTACATTAGCTCCAGAGGCTTTAAGTTGACATAAATGCTGAATATAAAGCAGGCAGGTCTCGTGGTGCGTTCATGGCCAAGCTACACACGATGCTAACCAGTTAGCTAATGCTACATTAGCATGAAAATGAAAACATAAACAAAACGTAACTATGTAAAAAAATATATACATATACGTATTAGCGATAAAACAGAGCATGGCTCCCGGGATGTACTCACCCTGAAGCTAGCCATGAATGCTGCTAAAACTGTTTGGTTTAAGGTGGCAAATATGAGACAGTTCCAAACTGAGCTACAACCGTTAGCCTGTGGTGCTTACCCTTCCGCCTACAAACAAGTGGTCTGTTGCCATAGCAAAACCAGAAAGCAAAAACATTTTTCAAAAATAAATACATAGAAAATATAAAATTAAAACTGGAAGAGAAAAGTGGCTAAAAGCTTTCAGAGTTACTGAAATTACAGAAGTATTTTTAAGAAATGTATTCATGAAAGACATTAAAATGTAATTAAATTTATAATGTAACGTTTTTTAGTCTAACTACAGAACACGATATATTATTAAAAACAGAATACAAATTATATTAAATATATTTCTAATAAGTGTGTTTTAAATTGTTGTATTTAAAAAAACAAAAATATTAGAATATTTTCAGAAATATTGGGGCATTAAAAAAATCATCAGCCGAATATTTTCTTGTTATATTTCGCTTGCTATATGCTTTCAAGTGTTGAAATACACTTTAAAAAGTCAACTAAAACGCAGCAAAAACTTTAAATTGTGACGATTGTAAAGAGAGTTCAAGAATCATTTGAATACGTTTTTTTCAAAACTTTTTAAATTTTCAAAATATATGACGAAATACTACATTATTAAAACTACGAAAATACCGCTTTAATAGTTTAATTTATTTAAAGTGTCTATTCACATCTGTAGAGCCTCCACTACCTGTTAAACAGATGAGCACAGGGAGCCAATCACAAGCGTCAACGTCACAGTCCGTGGCACAGATTGATAAATCATTCCTACCGCACTCACTTCCGGGTCTCAAACAAGGCGTAGCGCTTTTGGATGATTTGTAGATCTGTTTTCCACGAATCTTTGTTCCTCATGTGACTCTGTTGAAAAACAAGCAGCTTTGTTCAGTTTTTGTCTTGCCGGGAGAAGCTTTATGTTTATTCGCTTGATTAAAATTAAGAAGGTAAGATTTAATTTTAGAAATACAGTTGCAGGTTTTTACTTACCTGATACCTCTCAGTTACAGAGAAGTTGTATATTGCGGTTCTATTTTCAGATCAGGTTTCGGTTTTTAGTGTCTCTGACAGCGATGATAACTGACAACCTTCAGGTTTAATTTGTAGTTTTCTGTCAATGGATTACATATTAAAGTTGTCTGTTTTAAGCCAAAATGTCGCAGGATTCTGTAATTTTTTGATTTAAGGAACAGAAGCTTAAAGTTAACTTTAGTTTAGTATTTCAATAACATATGGATAAAACTCACAGTTGGGTCATACAGTATAGTTTAGTTTTTGTATGCCGTGATTTTACAAAATACAATGTTTTTTATTTAAAAACAATCTAGTTTGTGCATATTTAGTTTGATGACATGACAAACACACAAATCCTGCTATTCGGTTGGCATGAAATAGTAAATATTAAAGAAATTAACTTTAATATTTTGACCAGGTTTCTCTGAAGCATTCAGGTTTGTGTTTTCTTGCTGCCAAAGTTGTCCTTATGATGTCAACAGAAGTAATAAAGTTATTTTAAGAAGTTAGATTTTATCATGATGAAATAATGACTTACAGCAAAATAGAAAAATAAAACTAAAAACTGACAATTTAATGTTGTTTTTTAGGTGACCTGAAGTCTGAAGTGAATCTTTAACCCTGTGGTATATTTAAAAACATCACATCAGATTTCCCTGGGCCCTTTACAGCGTCATGATTTTAAAAAACAGACCAGATAAGCAAATGCTTCCAAGTCAGAGCTTTATTTTGCTACGTCCTCCATGTTTCCTCTTATTGCTGCTAATTTATCCTTTTTACATGAAGTTGATCTGAATCTCAGAGACAGAGATTCATTAATGCATTGATTGTTCCTGACAGGAATCCTCGTGATGCATTGCTCTCATACTTGCCGGGACTTGCTTTAGTCACGTGAAAAATTATAAATACATGTTTTATCTTCACTTATATCTGAGAGTGAATTAAGTAAACTACACAAACAGTTTCTTTAGATAAGTTTATTAAAATATACATTTCTGCAGTTTAATGACTCTGATTCCAAGAAGTTGGACCTTTTTCTAATCTTTTAAAGCTGTCTTGGTCAGCAGTTTTTCAAGGTTTTTGGATATATTTTTGAAAATTTCTGCTTATTTTTTCCCCTAGTAAACGTGTCAATGTTTTTTCAGTAAATTATGAGGTATGCCAGCAGCTCCTCCTGAAGAACCTTTTATTTTCTTCCACAATTTTATTGTTTGTACAAATGTTTTCCAGCAATCCTGCGTTCGTTTTCTTCAGCAGTGGAGACTTGCGCAGTGAGCGTTCGTAGAGTCGAACGCTCACTGCGCAAGTGAGCGTTCGACTCGCACTTGAGCAGTGAGTGAGAGTCACTGCGCATTTTTTTAAATGAAAAACAACATGTTCAGCACATGTTGTTTTTCATAAATAAAACTTCTTGCAGGTAATTCTGTCTTTCTGAAGTTCTCTGTGAGGATTTCTTAACAACTTGTCTGCTTCTTCTGTAAATCCTTCCTGCTTCTTATTTCCTTGATAAATAACAGTGAGGAACCTGTTGTGCTTTTTATGCTTGAGGTTTAATTTGAATCATTTTACAAACTCATAAACACATGATCACGTTCCCCTGATGTGTAAAAAAAGAGGATGTACTTTCTTTCTTTACCATGACTTTATCTACTTCCTGTTTCGCTCGAAGACATTTCAATAGTTCCTGATTAAAGCAAAGTTTAATTAGGAACTTCCTCAAAGTTGCGGTGCTTTGTAACAGTAGAACTAAACTAAATGTCAGGCTGTCAAGGTGGTTCTGACCCAGACTATTTGTTTAATTTGCAGTAAATTTTGCGTAAATGCTGAAAAATGTGCAGAAAGCAGATAGTTTTTGTTGATGTTACAGTTGCAGATAATGAGACTTTAGAAGTGAAACAGGCCCACAGCATCATCCAACCTCCACTGTGCTTATCATTGACTCACCTGGAGTTTTTGTTGTTGGAAAGTTTAGTTTGATTCAGGTGAAACCCCCGGAGAGTTGAGCAAACTTCACGTTTGTGACAGAAGAGTACCAGTAGTAAGTATCTTAGATGACAACTGATGGTTGATATGGAGACTTGGTGGCTAAGCCTCACAATAAGCAATTAATCGTATGATAAATCAAGATCAGTTCATTATTAATATTTTTTCAAAGGGCAGTTTGGTTTACAGGGACTTCATAATCCATTTTATTAATATTTTCAGTTTATTTATATTTTATTTACTGTTTTTTGTTGTTTTACTTTATTAAAAATATCTTCCTGTTCCAGACCTTATAATATGAAAGTTCATTAGCCTTTGAAAGGGCAAACTTGCATTATTATGTCGTTGTCAATATATTACTTAAAATGGTCTCAAAATAACAGTTTTTTGGACAGTTTGTTGTTGTCAGGCCTGTCAGGCTCTAGGACTTCATATTTTGATGCAGTGATGTTTGAAGATGTTTTTGTGTTGAAGATACATTTTGCTCCTCGTTCTGCTTCCTTTGTCTCAGTTTAGACCAGTTGCTATTATTTTTGAATGTTTCTCCCACTGAATAAAATCAAAAGTTTTATTTCTCTGCATTTTTCAGTGATGATGTGCTACTAGATTAAAGTTAGGTTTGTCTTAAAAGCTTTTTACATATCAAGAGTTAATGCATCTGTCTTCATGATTGAGAAAATGTCTGCAGGTCTTTATATGTTCTGCTGTTAAACTGTGAGCTGAGCTTCTCTGGATGCCACTTGTTGTCCATCAGAGCTGCTCTGCTAAAGCTAAACGAGTTCAGATTACTGAAACAGGAAGTGGTACCGTGAATCATTGAACTGCCCGAACATTTCTGCAGAATTTCAACAATAATCCCGATCAGCTGAAACTCCGTCACGCGTTCATCTCGCTTCCTCTCTGCTTTGTTGAAATTTTAATGACTGTTTTCCAGCTCATCATGGCTCAGTGACAGCGACCCACCGACCGACCCAGTCCGGCTCAGACGCCTGCCATGCCGCTGCCCAATGGCCGCTGCATCAACACCGAGAGCGGAGACACCGAGGTTCTCCTGGGGAAGGACGGCGGTGAGTTTGGTTGGTTTGGTTTAATGTCAATGTTAAAGCAAACTGCAGCTTTTTTCTCCAAAAGAGAAGATGGAGCACATTATTATTATTGTTATTATTATTGTTATTAATTTCTTGCTTTTGTATTTTTTCTATGTGGGAATTTGCTCAGATAAAACAACAACAATAATAGAACATATATACAAATAAATGACTGAATAATAAATAAAAAAAAATACAAGAAATGTATAAATAGTAAAAACATAAGTATTATTGAATTACTAATATTTTATAATTTAATAATGAGTATTTTTTATATTTATTCATTTAAACAAATTAATGTTTTTGAAGCCATTATTTCGAAAACAACTACAACAAAATCAGTTTTAGTTTTCAAATGCACTCAGGAACAAAGAGTTTAATGTTTGGAAGCAACACATTGCAGCAACATCTCAAGACATCAACTAGGACAGAGACCCTGAAGGCACCACCAGCTTAGAGCTGCTGGGTCCAAACGTCACAGCAGAAACAATACAGGAAAACATTTTCACAGATTCTGCAACAGAGAGTCCAATTTTACCAAAGTAGAATTTCAAAACAAAGCAAACGGAGTCATGTGGACTTTTGTAAAATCCTACAGTTGCCCCCCGGTGCTGCTCGGCCCGCCTCAGCCTCGCCGTCCTCATGTTCCTGGGGATCTCCGTGGTGTACGGTCTCCGTGTCAACCTCAGCGTCGCCATGGTCGCCATGGTGAACGCCACGGACCCGACCGGAACCAGGAACACCACGGTGGACCCGGCCTGTCCGCTGCCGTCGGGACCAGAGAATAGCAGCAAGGCCCTGCAGCAACCGGACGGGGTGAGCAATACTGTTCCTCTAACACCGCGGGCGCCCCCTAGTGTTCCCCAAGGTATTGCATGTACACGTCACTTTATTTTCCTTGACGTCACTTTATTTGCCTTGACGTGAGCTCAAACTGCGACGGGTGCAGTTAGCTTACCAGACGATTGTGTTTAAAAATAACAATGAATAAATGGCTCAGAGCTTAAATATGTAACTTTTATAGAATATATTTATTTACATATTTGTTTGGTATGTGACAGATAAGCTGTGAAAAAAGTTGAGCTCGTCTGTCTTCTCCCAGTGCTAACTAGAAACAACCAATCAGAGCCAGGAGGCGGGACTTAGCGCTGTCAGTCACAATCTCATATGGAGCTGCTACCTTTTCCCCAGACTCTCAGTTAGTGAGAACTGTTCATTTTTACCACTTGGCTTGTTTATGATGCTCTGCTCACGTCAGTGCGGCTCTAGAGACATTTGAACAGACGCTGGTGTTTCTGTCCCCTGTTGACGGCTCATTGTGTCCCTGCAGACCCCCCAGTATCCCTGGGACTCAGAGACTCAGGGCTGGCTGCTGGGCGCCTTCTTCTTTGGGTACCTGTGCACTCAGATCCCGGGCGGCTACCTGGCCGGTCACTACGGCGGGAAGATCTTCCTGGGTGTGGGCGTGTTCAGCACGGCTGTCCTCACCGTCCTCACGCCGCTGGCTGCTGGGTGGGGGTCGCGCTGGCTGTTCGCTCTGCGGGCCCTGGAGGGCATCGGAGAGGTAGGTCACCTGGTTCTGTGTTAGACTCTTAAAGGGGCGGTGTTACATAGGGCCATAAGTAGCTATGGTACCTTCAGTTGCTATATGCTATATAATATCAAATATGAGTAAAATTTTTACATCATAATGTAACGCCTTGAAAATGTTTCCTCCAGAAAGTTATCACATCATGGATCCTCTGTTAACCCTTTAACAACATTTTTACCAGCATCACACTGAGAAGTAGCTCCTTTATGAGCTCAGCAGATGTTTGCTAATTGCTGCTGGCTAGTCTAAAGGAGCTGCTTTGTGAGGCGGAAGCTCGTTAGCACGTAAACTGCTAATGAGGGGGAACTGTGTCCTTAAAGGCGGGGCTAGATCCCCCTACGTGTTTTGCACATCTGAATGGTTGCCATGGAGATTAAAGGATTTCTCAAACATGCATGAAAGAATCAAGACAAAACATCTGGTTTGTTACCTCATTATAAAATGAGATAAAGCTGAAAAAAGGTGATTTTCCAAAATACTGGCTCTGTAACAATGTTTTAAAGGGGACATATCATTCACTTTTACTTCCATTTGCGTTTCTACTGCTTATAAAAACAGGCCAACACTTTAAAAAGACACCCAGATGTCTTTTGGCAATGAGTTAAAGTTTTTTGACGCCTGGAAAATGAACCGTTTCCAAAAGCCTTCAAAGTGTAACGTCATAAATCAGAAGGCGCTGCCACGTTATCTAGCATCACAAGCAGAACTCAAGCATGTTTGGTCAGCTGGTTTTACCGCTGAATGCGCTGTACAATGGCTGTTGGAAAAGAGAAGTGTTTTGCTGTTTTTGAATTTAAAAACTTATATTACCACTGCTACACATATTTGTAATTCATCATTTTGTTTTCAGGGTGTGACGTTCCCAGCCATGATGGCGATGTGGACCCGGTGGGCTCCGCCCCTCGAGCGCTCCTTCCTGATCTCCCTGTCGGGTTCTGGGGGAAGCTTCGGCGCCTGCCTGGCGCTGCCGCTCACCAGTTACATCTGTGAAGAACTGGGCTGGCCCGCTGTGTTCTACCTCTGCGGTCGGTGGCAGAAACACGCAGAAATCGCCACCATTCAGCTCCTTTTTTATTAACGCTTCACATCCTCGTCCCTCAGGAGGCACCGGATGCCTCTGGTTCGTTTTCTGGTGCTTTCTCGTGTCCGACGACCCTCGAACTCACCGTCGGATCAGCGAACAAGAGAGAGATTACATCATAAACTCTATTGGAGCTCAGGTGAGCATCAACATCTTGGTTGTTTTGGTTCAGCTTTTTGTTTTTCACTGAAGCAATTAATCATGATTAATTAGTTGTTCAACTAATCGTCAAGTAATTTAGTAATCGATTAATCGTTAACTGGAGTATGCCCTTCCAAAAGAAGGCCATGTGCTGAAAGAAAATCGTACTCAACTCATTTAGCCAGAACTGTACAAAAATGCACATTTTGCATTTAATTTGAAAAATCCTTTGCTACAAATGATCAAGTGTTCACTAAAGAAATTCTGTTATTGCATTTTATGCAATAAAATGTTTACTTTTTTTTTTTTTTTAATGAATTTGATTGTTTATTTGTATTTTTTTATATATTTTTAATATTTTATTAGGTTTGCAACTAACCATGAATAGTAATCAATTATTCTATCTATTATTCTGACGACTAATCAAATATTTTCATGATTAAGCAAATAAAATGATACATTCTGGAGATTTTTCATGCAACTACTTAAGACTTTTTATATGCATTATTAGGAACACATTAAGGGATGCAAACAAACAAATAATTCTGTTCTTTTTTTGATTAAAAAAACATTTTATTGCCTAAAAAACAACAACACATTTTAAATGCAAATTATACTAATAATTTTTAACAGTTTTGGCCTAATTACTGCTTTGAGTGTGTTGTTCTTTCAGCAAGTGACTTTTTTGAGTCTGTATACTGTATACCAGTTAATGATTAATCGATTACTAAATTTATTGCCGATTATTTGAGTGATCGATTAATCAGAATTAATCAGATTAATTGTTTCAGCCTTATATTTTAAAATTTAAGCGTAAGGTTAAATAAAAAGTCTGCAGAATGTGCCATTGTTTAATCTGATTAATTGTCAGACTAACAGATTACTAATCTGCTTTTCAAACTAAATGTTGGAGAAATTTCCGGCCTGTATTCTCCTCACTTCTCCTTTAGAGTTCCTGTTTCTGCTTTTTGCTTCTCAGATCTTATTGTTTACATGTAAAACTCATTTTTTAATCAATGCGAAACACTTCTGCTTGTTCATCTGTGTGTTGTTTTTCTCACAGTTTCCCAGATACGAGTTAAATTTGTCTGTTATCATTTCCCTTCAGGGCAAAGGTCACGGCTGGTCGCTGCCTCTTGTGTCCATGGGGCTTTCCGTCCCGCTGTGGACCATCATCGTCACCCAGATGTGCTCCAACTGGTCCTTCTACACGCTGCTCACCTCCCTGCCCACCTACATGAACAACATCCTGCACTTTGACCTGCAGTCGGTGAGTTTCTGCTGCTCCGTTGCACCAGATTAAAAAACTAAAACTTACCTGTTCAGCCAGGTTTCTATTGAGAGAACAACAGAAACTCCAAAAATGTGAATATTGTGAAAAGATTTATGTATTTATTTATTTATTGCCCCTCATTTCAGAATGAGGAAATGTTTATTTCTTTTAATTTTGTTAATTCTGGCTCACAGAGAATGAAAACCCGAAATTCAGTGTCTTGGAAAGTTGAGTGGAAGAAAAAAATCTACCAGCAATGGGACTAACTGCAGCCTTGGCAAGACTATGAGGCAGAATTCATTCAAGAATCTTGGCTTGAAATATTTCTTTAAATATTTCACTCTGTTTGTGATGAATCTATATAATATTTGAGTTTCACTTTCTGAAATAAGGGACAGAAATACAGATTCTTTGTTTTTAACTTTTGATTGGTTGAGGGCGACATTCATGCTGGAGCCGCCATGGTTTAGTGTTTTCTATTGTTTGGTCTAGAAAATGGTTTTAGTTTAAACTCAGAAACAAAAATTGAGAACTTTGTTCTAAATTCCTTGCTGCCAAGTTTAATGGAGCCCAAGTAAGTGGAGTAAAAAGTTTCTGAATGTTTGCGGCACAACTTGAGTGATATTAAAATAAAAGTACTAAACGTAGCTAATAAAAGAAAAATACTTTGAGTTTATTAGGACCAAACATTTTCCACTTAAGAAGATATAAAAAATGTTTTAAGAGTTCATGCTCCATTTTCTGCTTTTTCTGACACAAGATCAGTGAAAAATTCAGTTATTAATATAAATTAGCCTTAACATCTAATTAGCTGTTTCTGTTCTGCATTTTGCTGTGGTTTACAGATTGAATTTACTGTGTTGTAACATTTAATATTAACCTAATATAATTAGATTTTTATTTAAAACGTTCATTTTATAATGAGTTGTAAAGATTTCATCCTGTTTGCTGAGTTTTGTGTTAATAAATGAGTAACTTGCGTCTCTGTGGACGTCAGAACGGCTTCCTGACGGCGCTGCCGTACTTCTGCAGCGTTCCGGTCTCACTGCTGTCCGGCGTGGCTGCTGATTGGCTCATCATGAGGCAGGTGTTCAGCGTCACCAACGTGCGCAAGATCTTCACCTTTACAGGTCGGTGAGGTTACTTTTTCAGCCTAAACCGACTAGCTGCTGGGTTGCCATGGAGATACTCGTCTCCCCGCAGGCCTGCTGCTGCCGGCGCTCTTCCTCATCGCCGTCTGCTACGCCGGATGCAGCCACATCCTCACCGTCACCTTCCTCACGCTCTCCACCAGCTTAGGAGGGACCAGCTCCGCCGGAGTCTATGTCAACCAGATCGACATCGCTCCCCGGTGGGTGTTCGCTGCCATGGCAACCGTTTCAGCTCAAACATGGAGTCATGCGCTAACAGATTAGCATCTGAGCTGGAGGTGTTGCTTTCCACAATTCAATAGATCTAAATGTTCCTAAACGAACAAATATGATCATTTTATTACAATAAATTAAAAAAATGCAATTATGCATAAAATACATAAATAATGTCACGTGGAAGCCATCAGTTCAAAATAATCCATTGTGGTCAGTGGGCGGGGCTAACTGTTATAGTTAAATGTGATTGTTCTGATAGGAGGAAAACTTCATATTTTTATCTACTTATTTATTGTTTCCTTTCCTGGCAGGTACGCCGGATTCCTCCTGGGAATCACCAACACGTTCGGGACGATTCCAGGTGTTGTGGCGCCGATCGTGACGGGATACTTTACAGAAGATGTGAGTCTCCAAGAAATCTTGATGCTGAAATACCTCCAGCTTTTCTTTCCCGTCTGGTTTGGTTTCTGTTTGTTCTGCTCTAAACTTTTTTATTCCCAATGTTTTCTTTTCCTCTGTTGGGTTTATTGAGGCTCTCACATAAAAATAAGACTGTTTTCTTAGAAGTTTAGCTTCTGTCATGAAAACAACAAAAATAATTGTATAAACTCCATTTTTACTGTGTTATTAATCATATTGTAACTCCAATGGGGTGTCAGCAGCAGTACACTGGGTAGATTGACCTCTGACCTTTCTGCAGCACACCATGGCAGGCTGGAGGAAGGTGTTCTGGGTCGCTGCTGGGATCAACATCGGCGGCGCCGTCATCTACACAATATTTGGCAGCGGGAAGATCCAGGCGTGGGCCGTCGAGGAGGAAGAAGAGGAAGAGGAGAGGGCAGTAGGTCCAAGTTGAAGAAAAACCAAAGAGAAGCAGCGAAGCTCAACCTGGCGAAGGATTCAGGGCAATTAATCCACAGACTGACCTCAACGCACAGTTTTCACATCTTCTGCAACATTTTCTTCTTGTGGGAAGTTTACATCATTTTAGGTGATTTCAAACTACAGCAACAATATCAGAAAAAGCTTTGAATAATTTGGTCCTAAATAATACTTTTAATTATAATAAATCAGAGTTAATCCAGTTTATTCTTTAAACTCTAAAACTTAAGATTTAAGCTGATTTCTGCTGAAGATCACAACCTGACGGATGATTCATGGCTTTAGTCCAGATTTCAGTTGGAGGGACGTTTCTTTTGTCCTCCACTTGTCCAGTTTCTTATTTAAAATTTGAGATGATATTGATATTAATGTTGCCTATATGCTGTTCTGCATCAGAGTCAGTTGCTGCGTTTCCATTACAAATGTTCAGAAAACTTTGTCTATATTCTGCTAATGTTGGAAAAAACACAATTTTGTGTTTCTGGTGTTTCGATTCTATAAGAAACACAATTAAAATCACACGTGAATAATTTTATTCACATGACAAGTCAAAAATAATAGTAAACAGTTACATGAGATGTATAATATTTCAGCCGTGGTTCTAGCGCTCATCATCTCTCAGCTGTTGGAGAGATAAACCTCTGATATTTGGGAGCGGCGACGTTTATCTACAGCATTTTGGTAAAACTGTAGGAATCAACTTTACAGAAAAACTACGGATTTGTCTGATTAATGTTTTAAGGCTATTACCAGAAATCTAAAATATCCAGAACATAAAATGAAGCCTGGATTTATTTGTTTAAAGGTTGTTTTTTTTTTTAAGACGTTTCTCTTCAGATCTGATTGATTATAAAAGTGAGAAAAAAATCACATTAAATGTTCTATTATCTTACTTAGTTTCTCCTGGTCTCCAGAGAAAAATATCTCCTTCATCCCTGTTAAATTATTTTAAATTATTAAAATTAGAGGTAATGTCCAACAGCGCCTCCTAGAGGTTTACAATGAAATAACATACTGTTTTTATCATATTAGCTCCACAGACACAACAGCAACGATTCTACTAAAACATGTTGCCAAATAAAAATGCAGTTGCACTTATAACATGTTTTAAAACATATGAAAAGAATAAAACATTTTAATGAGAGGAAATCTGAGCATGCAGATGCTGAGTGGAATTGTGAAATCAGGCAGTAACCGGATCATCTGAACGGTCAGTAAAATGGCTGCTGAACCGTTTCTGTCAGTTTGTTTTACAGACAGACTGAAGCTGCAAAGATCCTTCACTGTCTGCAGATTTAAAGTTTAATTAATCTCAGGATAAAAACGGTTCAGGCTTTAGTTTGTTTGCTTATTATTAAGAGTTAATGCGTGATTCATTTTTAAAAGATGAAGTTTTAATTTTATGTTGTTGGGGGTTTTGTTTTTTTCAATTTATTCCACAATCAGTTTGTTATATTGCTTTGGTCTTGGCACTTTTTATTTGGTGTTTTATTTTTGAAATTGATGTTTTTGTTTAGTTATTTAACCCCAAACTGCACATAAGCTGCTCAGGAACGTCTCAGTGTTACTGACAACAAGACAAAGTTTTCAGCCTTCAGTTTCACCAAATGTGTGAAGAAAAAACTGAATTTTAAAGTGTCGTTTATTTGAATGAAACTCTTCAGACGGGACCAGATGAAGCACTTTCACCAGGCGCCTTAAGTTTGAGCAACAGCATCACTTTGACTGGAAGCACTTTTCACTTCAACATTTTAATAACAGGATAAATGTTATGTGTTTTTTATATTACAAATCCAATTGTTTAGTTTTTATAAGATATAAAAATATCATAATTTCTGCAAATGTTTGCAGAGAAATATGTTGCACATTGCTGTTTATAAATGGGTGTAAAATGTACTCCTGTGATCTGAAAAAAATTTAAAATATATTTAGTTTTTTTTAAAAGATGGGATTAAAAGAAAGATAAAATTGCTGAAGATCAGCAGAAATTCTCTAAAATGTGTCTGGACTTTTCTTCAGAAATGTTTTATGTACGTATTTAAACATATCATCTTTACACTTTAAGTTTCAGTTGTTTAATTCTGGCCGTAACTTTTTAATAATTCATACAGTTTGAAGGTAAATGTTCACATTAATCTGTTTTTATATTAAAAAATGTAGTTTGTATAGACGTCCTTGCTCCTGAGGCTTCAGGGGAGCAGTTAATGTGAACAACCATTAGGTGGCGCAATACAATAAACAACAGTTTCTGTCATGTCACAATAATATTATTTGTGCAAATTGATAGCAACAATAATTCTTATTTGAAGTTCCTGAAACGATCAGATCTTGTATTTCTGTCTGACTTTTGATAATACATTCCTTAATGACATATTTACTAATTAGTGAAGGCAGTTTCCATCATATAAATAGTATTTTGATAGTTTTCTAGGAAGATTTGGGTTGCAATGCTAAAAACTGCTCACAAAATCCTCAATATTTTAAGTGTATTACTGATTAATTAGTTCACTGTTATTTTTTAAGTTTTAAAAAAGGTGCAATAACATAAAATAAAGCCCAAATTATCTACTACTGCATAAATAATTTAAATATAAATTTGATTTTAATCTAAATTTTTACCTTGAAAATGGACTTTTCAGATTATTTTATTCTTTAAGAATAAACAGTATCCTGGATAAACAGGATGTTTTGTTTCTTAATGAAGGAACTTTGTCTCAGCATGAAGATTATTTTATTATATATGAATTTATGAGTTAAAGGAATAACAATAAAGCTTAATATAAAATAGAGGAGTTATCTCTTCTTATCTCTTCAAATTGAATCACCTGAACCTTGTGAGGTTTCAGCTTTAAAGCAACATGTCATGTTTTTGTTTAGTGCCTCCAGAAAACACATCTTACCTTTAAACTCTTCAGCTTCATCAGACATTTATAAAAGATTATTTAAAACGTAAGGCAAAAAAAAAAATTAAGTTTGCAAAATGTTTCTAGATTCATTTTTAATTACCAGTTACGACATTTCCTTTTAAATACACCCAATTTTAGAGCCATTTACGTACATTTTATAATTTTTCATTGTTAAATTAATATAACTCGCTCCTGGACTGATGCCGGATTCGCAGGGGTGTCAATAAAAGCCCTTTGACCTTTGGGTCACCGCCAGGTCTTCGGCGGTTTCAGTTCACCGCTAGAACTTGCGTCAGTCACCTCACGGATTCACCCGGATGTTGATGACGTCAGCCGTGTGACGAGAACACAGCGGTGCAACATAAAATGTCGTCCTGCCGACAAAGCGGTTCCTAGCATGATTCAAGGAGGATTTTTAACAAAAATATTTCAATTTTGGCTCCTAAAGTTGCGTTAAAAATTAAATATTTATTAACAGACGCTTTTATTGAACTTTATCCGTGCTTATTTCGTTAAAATAAAGAATCAATGTAGCATGTTGCTACATTCTCACAAATGTTGTGATAATTATCACCAGTTTTGGAGATTAATCTTCATGTTTTATAATGTTCTCGTGTGATTTATTCAGGTGTTTTTATCCTTGTTCTTCTTCTGTAGCAACTGGAGCAAAGTAATAATAATTTGCTTTAAAATCTGACCTATAGTCAACTCCATTAATTTCAATATTTAAGTTTCGTGATGTCACTGGAGATATTTTTGCTCCGTTTTTAAAGTAATTCATAAATTTAACTTAAAAAAAATTCACAGATCAACTAAAAAGCTTAACTTGAAAAAAGTATTCAAAAACTCTTAAAATCCATATCCCTGTCAATTATTTTAAATAATTAAATTTACATCATCTAACATGTGGAATCAGGGAATATCAATTCTTCTCCTCACTTTATTTTATTTTTCCAAGCCTGTTAACATTTCCAAACCTTTCCAGACTGACTGAGAACTCTTCGTTGAGATAAATATCATCACAAACACCTGGACAAAAAGTTAGTCAAGAAAACAAACAAACTGTCCTTTAAATTGCTTTTTTCACTCCTAAGTTTGTCAAGTTGTTTTGTGTTTATTTTATTTTTACTCATTGTAAGCCTTCTGGGATCTGACAAATGAAGAACTGCTGGAATTCAGTGAAAACCTGTCTCAGCATCATGGACCATGGATTATTGACCAGAGATGATCTTGTGAAGCTAATTTAAACACTTTTTTTCTGAATTTTGTAAAGTTTCATACAGTCAAATATAACTAAATAGTAAAAGTAAGAATTAGGCTCTAAAAGGAAAGTAGAGAAAAAAAGAAACACCATAATCTTTTTTTGCTGTAATTTTTCAAGTAAAATGTGGAAATATTTGGAGTTTAGGAATCTTGTGTTTTATTTGATGAAACATTTCAACACATTTTCATTCACAGCTGAAGAGAAACACTGAACCAGAGTTCAGTCCAAGTGATTCCGACCAGAACCGGGGTTAACACTCAGAACAGTGGAGCTTTACAGCGACACTCCTCGTTTACAGGACGATGCAGATCATGGCTTTGACATGTAAAAGGTTAAATCTGAGGAGAAGTGGCTCCTGCAGTGTGTTGCTAATGTGCATTATTTGCATCAACCTCCCCCCTGCAGCTCTGCACATGTCACCATGCAGGCTGCTGACGCTGCAGCTCTCTGAATGACGGTGGCGTTTCTGAACGCTGGCAGAAACCAGAACCAGAACCAGTCTCCACTGGTCTCCAGTCTCCAAGGTAAACATCTACTGCTGTTTACAAGAACATCCTAACTGGTTATGTTTGATGCTGCAAAACTTTCTTTGTATTTTCTTGCAGTTATCTGAATTAAAAATTCAATTCAAAACACTTTACTGATCCCAAAGGGGAATGAAATGTTGTTGTAGCTCATACTAATTCAGATTTTCAAGGAGTTGTTGCACATAGTGATGATTAAGCTCAAATTCAAATTAAACATTTTCTGTTGAAAACAATCTTTACTATAGAGTTTGTTGATTTACCACGATAAAATAAAAACAACATTTTGGTCTAGCTTCTAGTTCAAAGATATTAGCTGTTGAAAAAAGACAAAAGAAGATGTAGCAGCTTATTTTAAGTAATTAATTAATTAATATTGACAAAAAGTTCTTATCCCACTGGCAGATTATTTCACTTATAATGTGGGAAAAATAAGCTCTTATAAGTGAAATAATCTGACAGTGGTACTTGTATTTTTTCATCAATATTAAGGAATAATTGACTTAAAATAAGCTGCTATACTTGCTGAGAAGTTTCGTTTAATTTAGTTTCGTCTTATTTCTAGTGCACTGAGACATTTGCATTGGAAACTAGACCACAAACACTTGGTGAGATTTTGTGTCTTTGCTGTGCAGCCTGAAATGAAAATGGATGAGTCTGATAATTCGGCTCCCTGTTGCCATGACGACCGTCCGACATGACTCATCCCCGATGTGCCGCTGCGTCTTTTCACACCATAACGCCTCCGTGTCTCTGCTCTGATCGCTCGGCGTTCTCCTCCTTCGCAGCAGCAGTGGCATGATGGGAAGCCGCCATCACACCGGGGTCACGCCTCACCTGGCAGGCAGGAATCAGGAAATACTCAACATCCATCCATTTATCCTCTAGAGATGGTTTTGAGTACCCTGAGAGAACAATTTATCACCAATTATTGACAGAAAATAATTAGATTTTGTTTCATTGCTTATGTTCATGACAAAATAAATAAACAGGTGAGTTTATATGAGACTAAATCTACATTTAAAGGTAGTTTAAAGCTCAAAAGACAGTAAAATCCACCTAAATGTCAGTTGTCAGTGTTGTGATCTAGATATTTGTCTAAAACTTTGACCTGATGTGAAAACTAAAAAAATTTTTATCTTAAAATGAAACAATTTTTTTAGAATTTGAACATCATAATTACTGATTTATAATTATGATTTTTGCATAAAGAACGCTGCTCACTCCTGTTCAGGTGTGATCAGTGACTCAACATGAATGCGGCACAGCAGAGCATGAATCATGTGTATCCTGGGAGCAAAGGTTGGGAGATCTTCGCATGGTATCTGATAAAACGTTCCTCCGCTCTGCTGGGAAACCGGGTCAAGTGCTGTTGTGTTTCCACCTTGACCTCCAGGATTCCTGCTCCACCCTGCTGGGCCTCAACAGGCTTTTATTGGTGTCAGTCAGAGTTTGGTACAAACTTCTGACATTTTCTTAACTAACTTTTTGGAAAAATGTACTTTTGAGAGTATATTTACCAAAATTTGAACACAACTTTATATTTCTGATTGTGTAATTTTTCAACCTTAAAGGGGCAGTATTATATGTTTTCCAGACACACATTTAACGCATAATCCAATATTAATGTTACCTTTAGCTGCTATGTGCAACATGGGCAATCGCCCAGGGCAGCATATTGAGAGGGGAGGCATGAGATCCCATCTAACGGCCAGGACCGCCGATGATCAAATATGACTTAAAAGACATTTGACTTGATGCCTTGAAATTGGGCATTTGTCTCTTTAAGAAGCTCCTGCTTTTTCTGAAGTTTTGCCTAACATGACTCTTCAATTAACCCTTTAACAACTTTTTTACCAGCGTTGAACTGAGAAAAACATTTTGGATATTTTTGACAACCTTCCTAACAACATTCTTTTGGATAAGGTTACATTATTTACATTAATTTCACCAATTTTATCTCAAAAATGTTGCACTTACTGTACTGTACAGTATTGCTATGGATTCTGTGTTTTCCTCTATCTCTTTTATCTGCTTACATGCACACACTGCAGCTGACATAACTGCTTTTATGATTTTACTCAGGTTAATGTTAAAACGTGTTTGAATATCTGAAACATTTCCTGATTCTGATTTTTAGATGAATTTCAAGTGTTCAAAGTTCAATAATGGTAAAAAAACAACCATTCTTTGTTTTGTTTTTTTACCATTTCAACCTGTAAACCTGGAAGATTTAGAACAAAGATTGTTCTGAATGACTGTTGGATGCTCCTGCTGCCGCCTGGAGCTCCTTCCTGACCCTCTGGGTGCTGGACTGTTTTGCTCAGGAGGTTTATTTTAGTTTGCTGCCAACAGAGCGGGAGAACCTGTTGACTGCACTTAGAATCAGGCCGGGCTGCATTTTTACACCCACATTTTAAAAGATTGTTGCTCAACGCAGCGGGAATTTGTTGTTCTCATGATTAGTGGTGTCGCTCCTTACGTTTCCTTTCAGCCTTCCAGCCTGACTGGTTTGGTGCATCCAAGTACAGCCTGTCTGGACTTGACTTTCAATGGTCTGAAAGCAGCAGCAGCAGAGTTAAACTGGTCTGCATGCTGACCAGTTCAGTCCAGGTTTCAGCCCAGCTTCCCTCCTACAGAATCACTTTTAATCCAATCTTCAACCAGACCTTGAATATGCATCTGCCGGCTCTTACAAAAGCGTCTGAAGGACAGAAACACTTTTAACGCTCTGTTCCCTCTCAGACTGTTTGAATGCAAATCTCTGTCCTCTGAATTAATCTGATGATTCAATCGTTCCACCCAGTGATACCAGTGGGGGTTGTGTGGTAGAAACCAGTCTGAAAGCTGTTAAATAGTAAATGTTGCACTTAAAGCATCTCAGCTTTTATACCTGATTCATGATGATAATTATTCCCAACACTTCTGCATCCCTGCAAAACAAAAACCCCCAAAAACAAATAAATTCATTTTAAAAATAAACTTAATAAACAAATATTTTCTGTACTTAATTCATGAAATATCGTCCCATTAGCTAAAACACAAATCAATACTTTTATGCTTTGTTAAAAAGAAAAAACATATTTTTTCTCTTTGTGTAACTTTATATGAACTTTATATAAAACATGTTCTATTTTCAAGCAGAATGAACATATCAGTATTTGACATAGTTATATGGGTTGTTATTACAGTCATTTTTAAAAATTGATTACAGTTTTTGGAACTGTTTGGGCAAAAAACATGTCTTTCTGGTTCTACTACCAATCACAATAAAGTATTTTAATTGTTATTTTGATAATTTTTTGCTGTATCGTTGGTACTTTTGTTATATTTTGATATATACACAAAAAAATCCAGGAACAAAAAAAGAAAAATTTTGAATTTTTTTGTAATCTGGCAAACCTTCAGGAGACTTTCTTTTTTAAAATCTACAAAGAACTACCTTCTTATTTCATTAAAATATTGTCTATTTCGTTTGTTTATTTAGCAAGTAAAAGTAAAAAAAAATATGTTTTTTTCTGAAAAAAAAGCTATTGTTCAATGCAAATATTCTAAAATATTTTTGAGTAGAGTAGATTTTAAAAATATATAGATAAAATTCTGTTGCTTATTCTGTTTCTACTGAACATGTGGATATATTTAACTGCATACTTTCATCTTTAAGTGTCAGGAGTAAAGTGGACGTGTTGTTTTGTGTGTGAACTCCTCTGCCAGCTGAGGAAACGCCACCAGCACGTTTCAGTCTCCATCCGCCGGCGTGATGACGTTTTTTACAGGAATGCGCGTGATTTGCGGAGTTTTGCGGAGGGAGGATGACGGAACCTCCAGGCCGCCTCCCATGCAGTATAAAACCTCCCAGTCCGGCGCCACTCTTCCTCTTTCTGTTACCTGGCTAAGGGCAGCAGCTTTGGCCGTGAAAACCCAGAAACACCGGTGAGTTCAGCTCTGATTCATTCATTTACCAGAAATCACGACGTAGGCCTCGAAGCGGCGTTTTACCCGCTAATGAGAAAACGTCCTCGGTTTATTCCTAATCTAAGCTTATCGGAACTTTACGTTTACTGTTATGTAACCTGTGTAGTTTTTCACCTAGAATTGGATGTTAAACGTATGGAAAATGTTGTTTAACCGGGTAAATATGGGAGGAAGAATTTTTATTTCCGTAGAGTTTAATAGTTTAGGATTAGAAAATGCGCTGAAAAGGGAGGGTATGTAGAGAAAATGAACAAAGGAGGCAGCGAAAACCCCACATCCGAGGATGCTTCGTTGGCATCTGGTCCCTCTCCTCCTGGGAACAACTGGACGGGTTTCCCAGTAACAGGTGTGGGTGTCTGGACCAGGATGGACTCTGGATATTTGGAGGTCTTTGTAACTTTATCCGACGTGGCCCAGGCAGTAACACGTGTCTCAGGCTGGCCTGGGGCCCGCTGCGGCCTAGCAGCCTCCGCCTTTTAGCAAAACAGTCAGATAAAGAAAAATATCTAAGAAATGTAGAAATGCGGTTTTGGAACGCGAATTTTCTCATGTTGACCCGATTTAAAGACTTTAATAACAGTACATACTGTTGAGTAATGACCGATTAAAACCGGCTTAAGCCTGTTTTGCTTCGACCGACGCCTCCATGTTGGCTCATTTAGCTGTTAGCTTCCCTATTAAACGCTTTAAGCTAAAATGGCTAATGTGATTTTTGCTTCTTTTTAAACAGAAACTAAGACAATGGGAAAGGAAAAGACCCATATCAACATCGTGGTCATTGGCCATGTCGACTCCGGCAAGTCCACCTCCACCGGCCACCTGATCTACAAATGCGGAGGAATCGACAAGAGAACCATCGAGAAGTTCGAGAAGGAAGCCGCTGAGGTGAGAGAAACTTTTATTTTCCTTTAATCCAACTTTTAAGGACGTTTTAGACACGTCCAAGATGGCGGCGTCGGCATGCCCAACTGCCCGGCACGAGGGGTGTAGCTGTAGCTGTGTGCGCGCACGCGGGGTGGGGCCTGCCGGCGGCAACGGCTAGTGGTGACTGTGCATTTTATCCAGAGTAGGCCGCAGACCATTTAACGGAAACTGGAGATTATGGATTTGAAACTTGGAATTTATAAATACAAAAGTGCTCCAGTTTAAATTTAACATTTTAAAAAAGCACATTTATGTAACATTTACACATTTACCAATTGAGCTTAAAAATAATGAAGCTCTACTAAAATATATATGTATGGTAAATAAGTACTCCTGTATAAACATTTACAAGATGTCAGCTGTATATCAATTGAAGGGTTATCTGGAGATGAATTTAGAAAAGTTGCCTACTACCATTCAGCTCAAATAGTTTTTTAAATATTTAAACAAGGCAAAAAGAACACTTGTCATAAAACTTATTGACACCATAATGGGTATAGTAGTTTACTTGTAATTTAAAGGATTATGTTTTTTGTTTTTTTTTAATCCTTTAAATGCATTTTAATTTTCCTGACAAATATTTACTCTGAAGTTGAAGTTAAACCAACTTTTCTTTTTTGTAAGATGGGAAAAGGCTCCTTCAAGTACGCCTGGGTGTTGGACAAACTGAAGGCCGAGCGTGAGCGTGGCATCACCATC
>CAEGAG010174451.1:0-12997 GCA_903067065.1 Brachyrhaphis terrabensis
GTGTGCACTGTTATTGATAAATCTCAAGGTTATTACAGTCTGTGACAGAAATTGTGTTTTTGCATTCCCTAGGTTCCCATCAAGCTGGCCGATAAGACGGACGATAATTCAAATGGCTCATCAGAGAAAGTGAAGAAAGACAAGCTTCCAAGTGTTAATGGACAGTCTGTCCATGCAGGACTTAAACCCTGCTCTCCCACAACAGATCAGACAACTTCAACCACTCAGTCCACACTGAGCAAGCAGACAGTCTCCACTTCAGAAACCAGGAATGAAGGGAACAGCTCCAAGAAACACAATGGTTTGGTCCAGACAGCAAAACAGAAGGAACTATCGAATGGGAGGAGCTCTTCAAATATCCTTGGCACTTCGTCCTCATCAAAAAACAAAGCTGGAAAACTCAGCGGTTCGTCTTCTGCTTCTTCCACAGATTCCACAGTGAGGCCTCTGGTATCTTCTGGCTCCCATAAAGAGCTTTCCAGTAAGACTAAGCCAGACTCTGCTGCCTGTCACCAAACCACCCCCAAATCACAGTCTTCCCCCTCCTTGGATCCTTCCTCTGCGCAGTCAGAGGGTTGTGATCCCTCTCCACTACCCCTGATAGACAATAAGAGAGAGAAAGAGAAGAAAGCCAAGAAGGAGAGACGTAGAGATAAAAAATCAAGAAGAGATGGACCAGAGGCAGACAGAGAAAAATGTGAAAAAAGAAAGGATGAGGTTAAGAAAAAGAAGGACAAGGATGGGAAATCAAGACATGACAAAGAAAAGGATCAGAAACACAGAACTGGTAATTTATGGAGGGATAACCTAAAGAATGAGACTGGAAAGGCAGATAGGATAAGCCCTGAAAGGTTGAGGACACAAGATAATAATGCAAAATGTGGAGAAACAGTTGGTACTGCTAAATTAGATAAAAGCTCTAAAAAAGTGACTCCAGTCAGACTAGAGGAGAAAGAAAAGACAGTTGACAGTTGTAGGCTTTCTAAACAAAGTGAGCCTGCTTCAACAGGTGATTCCAGTAAATCAAAAGAACAAGACGTATCAAGACACCCAGTAGTGCCTCCGCCTCTCTCTATGTCCTCAGCTCCTCCCCCTTTGCCCCCTTCTTCCTCTCACATTCCTGTTTCTCCCCCCTCTTCGCCCCGGGAGCAGGACAGCCGACCACTCAAGAAGCGCAAAGCCAGAAGGCCCAGCTGGACCAAGCTGGTACATCGCGCCCACAGAGTGGAAAATCAGGAAGCTTCTTTGGATTCCCCGCATAATCCATCGCTAAGTTTCCCCCAGATCACTAAGACATCGTTTCCATCCAAAACCGCTGTTCAGCAGAGCGATGAGTCACAGTCAGCGCCCTTGAGCTCCTTATCCAGCTGCTCACCCCCAGTATCTTTAGCAACTCCAAAACAAATTCACCCCATTTCAGATTCAGCCCGGAAAAGGGGCCGCCCCAAATCCCACAGCTCCAGTTTGGATGAGCCTCCTCCTCGACTTTCACCAAATGATATTCCCTCTGAGGATCCCATTGTAGGCTGTGACAGATCTAAAAAAGCCCCGGTGTTGGTACCGATACTGCAGTCTAAGTCCAACCCTAAGAAACGAGGGCGTCCCCCCAAAAGACCCTTCCTAGAGGTCCAGGGCGAAGATGCACTGAATCCCCCCAATCGCAAGGAAAGGAGTGAAGACTTTTATCCTCCTGAACGGGGGAACCGGCAGCTAAAGATCAGGAGACTGATTAATGAAATAAAGAAAAGAAAGAAGAGGAGACTTCACAAAGTAATCATGTCTGGTTATATGGGGAAGGAGGGCAAGGGAGGAGAGGTAGTGGATGGTAAAACCTCATTGAGAATGTGTAAATCGATTGAGGACACAGCAGTTCACACCCTTTCAGCCCTGTCCTCCTCATTTGGGAGCACGCTGGGTCCTCAGATCAATGTAAGCAAAAGAGGGACCATTTACATGGGCAAGAGGCGAGGACGCAAGCCTAAGTCCCAATCATCGAACCTAAACTCTAGCTCCCAGAATTCCACTCAGTCGTCTTTGTTTACCAGTCCCCCTGAAGCATCTCTTTTCTCATCTAGCCAGCCACAGCCACCCCCATCTCACCCATTTCCTTCCCCATCACTTACCCACTCTAGTGGAGCCCAGAGTCCTTACAGTGAAGGCAGCCTCACAGAACCAACATCCTCCCTCCTCTTTTCCCACCACTTCTCCCTCCCTTCCCCATCTTCCTCTTGTACATCCCCACGTCCTCCTTCCTCCTCTTCCATTTCCCCCTTTGTAAAAAAGAGCTGTCCATGTCAAGGGAGACATCAGTTTCCCTTTCACCAGTCTTCATGTAAGCTCTCGGGTGCCACTGCTTCAATGCACCATGTACCGGGTTCCCCGAGTCACCTGAAGGAGGCCACCCCCTCACCAAGGAGCGAGTCACACAGTGACGAGACGCTGCCCAGTGACAGCGGGATAGGAACTGATAATAACAGCGTCTCTGAGCGAGGCGAGATGAGAGGAGCCCGAGGAATACTGAGGATGGGTCATGGGTCAGGGGTGATTCTGGGAGGTCAAAGGCTCCTTCCATCTCTTGTGGACCGCCCTTCTCCGGTTTCGTCGCCCCTCTCTCATGTGGCCAGACACTCAAACACTATTAACAGCTCAAACGCCGCAGAGCGTCACAGAGACCGGCACCGACACAGGCGCAGGGATTACGACTGCCCCGCTTCCTGTGCCTGCCTGTGCACCTGCCTCGGACACAACAAGTGCACTCATTCCGACTATTACTCTTGCCTTGGACATAGTGCAGTGAAGAGACAGAAGAACAAGCATAAGAAGAAGCACCAACAGATGCACATGCAAGACCCAGAGTTCCTAGCTGAACTGGATGATCTGATCGCTCAGTTCAATGAGGTACACATTGGACGACGGAGCTGGGCGAGGACTGGATTTGGGCAGGGCTTTGACGGAGGAAGGCGACATCATTCCTCTTCTCATTCCCACCGGTCCAACATCTTCCGGATCAATCTGAATGGCTTCTACTCGCCACACCCTGCGTCCTTCCCAGCAGCTCCTTCCTTCACCCCTCAGCCCTTCTATCCTTGCCATTGTAACAGAAAACTGGACCGCCGGCAGTGTGGCTGCCCCTCAAAGTTCCAGGAAACAATTGAAAACATGGGCTTTTACGGCAGCTACACACCAGCACCACAGTCGCTCTACCACCACCTCCCCAGCTCTTTCCCGCTTCCACCCCCTCACCAGTACGCCCCCCATCAGTCCCACCACGCTCACTTCCTCCTCAACCCGGCCAGATTCCACAGGCGCAGAAGCAGGTTGCTCAGGGAGGGAGCTTTAGGAGGAGAGGTGGAGGGAGATTTAGGGGCTAGCAGCAGAGGAGCAAGCTCGGGGTTCGTATCTGGCCTCTCTTGTGGCTGGGGGAGGAGCGAACATAAACATAAGCATCGTCACCGGCACTTTGAGCGAAACATGGAAACTGAAGAGGAGTTACAGGATGAGGAGGAGGAAGACGGCATGGATAGGGAGCTCTTGAGTGGTTCAAAGACACAATCAGGGTTCATTTTTGGGCAAGTAGAGGGAAGAAGGAAAGGGGGAAAAGGACCAGGAAGCATGCTGTCTAAAGACTCACCTTGGTTACGTCAAAATGGAAGCATTCCCTTCTCCGCTGCCACTTCCTCTTCATCATGTTCTTCGGCAGAGAGGTACAAAAACACATCTCTCACCTCTTTGGGCCTTGGCTCCACTCACCTGTCTTCCTTTGGAGGAGGCTGGGGTGGCTTGGGCCACAACTGGGCAACATTTGGGAGTCTAGGAAGCCCAGGATTTGGAACCCTGAACCCCAGTTGGAGAGGCTTTTCCGGGGACAAACACGTGGGCAGACTGGCTGCCCCGGAAGGAGAAGATGAGGACGGCGAAGATGATGTTGACGACTCACACCTGTATGCTCCAAAACACACCAACCTGTTCACTTCTGCTGCCATGTCAGCAGTGGGGAGAGGCCTGAGGAGCGGATTGAGCAGCAGGATCCCTGGAAGTGGAGAAAAGTCATGGAGGAGGGACGAGCCAGCGTGGACCGAGAGGAGGGAGGCAGGTGAGAAAGCTTTAATGATCTGAATAGGCAACTGTTGAATCCACAACTGTCTTCTGTTGTTGCTTCACTGGCACTAAATGTGAATCTATTTTGAATGCAGACAGCAATCCAGATAAAACAGAGACTCCAACACCATTGAAATATAACAATAGCAGTCGTATAATGACAGCGAGCTGAGAAAATGGGTTTACTCAGAGAGCCTCTTTTCACTCGCACAGTGTGACAGATTTTGCTATTTGCACAGTGCGGAGATGAAACTCCACCAACCAGCAGCCGTGTGCCCAATATAGTGACAGAGCTGCTTTTTCTCAGGTGTTGTTAAGCCACACATCAAAGCCCAGAGGGTGCACAAGGAGAAATCAGACTCCATTCTTTTTATAGCCAGCTTCAGTCCCTTTTCTATGCAAGGGCACTGACCCAGCCACTCTGCAGCCACTCCTCTTAGAATTTGTTTTGAAATTACAGTAGTAATCAGAAACTTAGATACACTCACAAAAGGCATTAATCTCATTTTAACTTGGTTTATTTGAACTCTTCGTTCTCCAGGGTGAGATGATTCTTCACCAACCAACTGCAAAACATTTATTTCCAAAACAAGAATTTGGTGAAGAAGTTTGAATTTATTGCGGGTCCTCTAAAATCTACATAGGGTCAAAATACCTACACACTCAAATATATACATTCATTTATCACTAGTTAACAACCAGATACAATTAGCTTGTATCTTTGAACAAGCTTCTGGCATACCTCTGTCAGGAAATTTGAAAATGTTATAGCTCCATGAAATTGCTTGGATTGTAGGGCATCTTTAACTACGGGTCCACAGCTTTTAAATAGAGCTGAAGTCAGGGTTACTCCCAAGGCTCAGTACTTAGTGTTATCCATACCAAAACTAGTTTTGATATGCTTTTGGGATCATACCGTGTTGGAGGTACTAGTTATCTTTGGATTTTAACGGTCTGACCCAAAATGTCACACTCCGATGAAAGTTGGTTAGGATGTTCAGGAATTACCCAGGAACCACCAGAGCTCAAGCACATTGTGAACTAAAGGCCGTTTGAAACACCAGTGATACTGTCTATGGTGACAATGTTTTGTTTTATAGATATTAGCTTTGGTGATGTCTGGCTTTGGATTAAAACTCCTCTTCCCAATAACATATTTGGCATCTTGAATGGACTTTCAATGTCTTTGATGACCACAACTGATAAATATTTTAACAACCAGGATTATGATGCTCATAGAGAGGTATGTGGAGATTGTCATGGTGAAAAAGAAAGGGAATAGTGAAGAAAATGTGGGTTAATCATAATCATAATCATAATGGCAAACAGACAGGGATCAATTAGGCTGACATTTAGCTTCCAGAACAGACTCAGCCTCAACTCTTAGTCCAGAACAATTAAAGATAAGGGGAATATGCTTAAAATTAGGTCAGTGCCAGGAATATAACCAATTTCATGTTTATAGTTGAGCCTGTGTTAAAATTGTGAAAATCTTGAATAAATTCAAACTGTTGCACCAAATTCTCGTTTTTAAAATTAAAGATGTATGTGTTTTGCTCCTTCCACCCTGAAACCAAAAAGTTCAAGTGCTTTGCTAAATAAAAATGACATTCATGGCTAAGGTGAGTTCTTGTCAACTTTTGGGTTCCATATCTTGTTGGGAATCTGCAGGAACATCTTTAAAATCTTCCTGAACCATATGCTTTACCAGCTCAGGGTTGTCCAGGGAAGCACAGTCATTAGTTAACCACCAGATCAGCTATTTAAAGCTCGTCCTATTCCTCCCCGCTGGGCCGGCCGAGCCTGTTTGATTTGGAAAAATCCAATAAGGAAAGAGTGGTCAGTCTTGTCAGTGGCTGAGTGAAATGGAACAAAAAGATGAATGACCTCAGGAGAGATTGATGAAGGGATCAGAAGGAGGTCAGGAGGGGGGCACACAGAGTGTGTATGTGAGGAAAAACAGCTCTTTTTGTCCCTGATGAAACAAAACAAAACAGAATTAGAACGTTAGGTCATACTTTGCTCTGTTTCCTTTTCCAGTACTGTTTTTCATTTTAACTGAGTGTGCAAAAACAAATGATGTGCATAAAAGGTATGCATGCCTCAATGTGTTTGTGTGCATCATTTATTTCTGAGTGTGTGCAGCTCGTAAATCACTTTTAATGCATTTCCCAGAAGTGATCCGGTCAAAGGAAATGTTGTGACTCACCTAATCTGCGGCTCGTCCACATGACTCAGCCCAGACTGGCCTCACCTCACACCTTCTGCTGGCTCAATCTCTCATCCACATCTGTCTTATTTCCTCTCCGCCACTCATGTGCCCCCTCCACCCCGCCCCCCTCGCCTCCTCTGCCCCTCCTGCAGGTTTACAAGGTGACTCGAGGAGCCGTGGCCAGCGAAGAAGCTTGCCAACTCCAGACCGCGCTGCGGTGAAAAACAAAAGAGGGCCAGGACGTCCCAGGAAGCACCCGCTGCCCTCCACCGTGTCCTCCCCTACGTGCTCATCTCATGCGACGCCGTCCATGTCGCCGGCTGACTTCGTGCCAGAAGTGGGAGGAGGGGCAGAAGAAGCGGTGCCAGAGAAAAGAGGAGGAGGAGGAGGCAACACGGTGCAGCAGGTCATGGATCTGGAGTCGCAGGCCCGGAGGAAGAGGGGGCGGAAGAGAAAACACGGTGACTCTCCGTGCCATCAGAGGTGAACACCGGAGCTGGTTGACTTGACTGTTCAATACAACCACTCGCTGCTGTTATATTAACCCACCGTTTTCAGCACTGTGTGCTAAACCAGTGCCCTCTATCTCTCTCTTTCTCCTTTACCCTCCCTATCACTCTACCTCTCTGTTTGCACTTTCCTTTTAGTTTTGCCAAGGACATCCCTGAATGTGACACGCATTCTGAGTTTCTCAGCCAATCAGATGTCGACGAGGCTCCGACCCAAGCAGTAGCCGCCCATAGGGAAGAGAACAGTGATGGCTCCCCCAGGAAGAATTACCTGACAGCAGGCCTTTACTCTGACGATTATAAAACTATAGAGTGAGCCAAGTGAACTCATAAACTCCCTCATATATAGGATATCTAATTATCTTTTTCCTTTTCATAAATTTTTCCTTTCTCTTTATCTCAGTCCTCCTTTCCAAGCCCAGAAGAACTGCAGTGAGAGTTTAGAGTACACACCAGGGGAGCATGAGTACAGCCTTTTACCTGCTCCCATACATGTTGGTGAGTACAGATTAACATCTCGACTCTGTTCTGGATCGTTCTGGCTATCGCCGCTCATTTCGAACTGTCTTAATCTTCTTTAGGAAAGTACTTGAGGCTGAAACGAATTCACTTCCAGCTGCCATATGATGTGATGTGGCAGTGGCAGCAAAACCAGGTATTTAGGGAGAAACAGGAATTCAAGCAAACAGATGAATTTTTTTTTTTTAATAACTCAGATGTAACTCTCACATAATTTGGGTGCAGCTTCAGCGTCAACCTGCTGTCCCCCTGAAAAGGAAACGCCGTTACTGTGAGTTTATTTCTTATTTGATATTACTACTACTACTACTTCTCTTGTGACTACAAGTAAATATGTGTACAAACCCCATCATCCTCCCTGGTGTAATCGTAGGATACATACTTACATATCAGTGGACAAGTGGTGCTTTTTCACATCTTAAAATTTTCGCTAACACTTTATTTGATGGGTTGTGAATAAGACTGTCATGACACCGTCATAAACATGACATAACACCTGTCATGAACATGAGTAAGTCTTCATGAATATTTATGACGGTTGTCATAAAGTGTCATTCGGTAAATCATGACACTTTTAATTTTTAATACAAAGTTGACATTATTCAAAATGTCTTTGTTATGACAACTTGTTATTAACCAAGAAATCATGATATGACATAAATTTGTTATAAAAGTGTTACTGATTAAACTTTAAAAATTATGTAGCTTTATGTTATTAAAGCTAAAGTTTAATTAGTAATACTTTTCTAACAAATTTCTTCTGGTTTTAGATTATACTGCTTTGTACAAAATGAAATTATTTCACGACTTTTTACACATCTGTACTGGGGGAGCAAATAAGTCTGATGTGTCAGATTCTTACAGTGCGTCTGATTTACGCAGGTCGCCTGAAGCAGAGGACTCCGTCTTCCCAGCAAATAGTG
This sequence comes from Brachyrhaphis terrabensis, assembly GCA_903067065.1. NCBI lineage: Eukaryota > Metazoa > Chordata > Actinopteri > Cyprinodontiformes > Poeciliidae > Brachyrhaphis > Brachyrhaphis terrabensis. The sequence goes on from CAEGAG010174451.1 coordinate 8,262, forward strand.
GTGGGTTTTGTAGCTCTAGTTTGTTTTATTCCAGCACAGACTCATTGCTTTCCCTCCATTCATCTCCTCACATCTACGTTTTACCAAACAGGAGGAGAGCTCCGGAGACATCACCAGCCTGTTCCCTCACCTCGACATGGAGCCTCTGACCTGCAGCGAGAAGTATGGATTTCAAAATAAACTGCTGTTAAACTCATTTCAGCATCAGTAGGGTAACCGTCTGTGACCATATGTGCCGGGTCCAGGAGCTTTGTGGTGAAACACCACGTGTTCCTCGTCAGGAACTGGGAGCTGGTGAGAGACCGACAGATCCGAATGAGGATAGCGAGGGGGAGAGACGGAGACGAGGAGGGAGAGGACTCGCAGATCGCGTCCTGCGATGGCACCAGTGGGGACGACAGCCACATCAAGTCAGGTCCATGAAGCAAGTGTGTGTGTTAGTTTTTGTTTCTGTAGGTGTTTGTGGTTGAACCTAGCTCATTTTCATTTTTTTGTTTTGCCGTACATCTGTGTGGACTGTGTTGTATGTGTGCATGTATGTGTGCGCTCGTCCGACTTCATGTTTGGCTTGTCTTTCCGTATCATACTCAGCAGCCCAAACTAAGTGGTTTTCCAACCACAGAATGCAGCCTGCAGAAATGTTTCCCTATTTCTGTCATCCAATGCTGGTGTCCAAGAACTCAGCAAGCATCGACTTTCTCCATTAGCAGTGAAACCACACACTTTCATCCAGCAGACAGAAACCAAAGAGAAAACAAGAACACATATAATTAAAATGTAGCCGTAAAAGATGATGTTCCAGCCTTCGCTAACGTGCCGAATGCTGTTTGACCTGTAGATCACTCAGTGGGGGTGGAGGTGACGGTTATCAGCAGCAATGACCCCCACCACCAAAGTCAGGACACCTCCAGCTCGCTCACTGCCAGCCCCAGCGTGAGTTAACCAACCGCACACCACCCACATGGAGGAAAAAGCCTTCTAATAGAGTCAAGATTTATTAATTTTTTTTTAAATCCGCTTTTGCAGTCAGTTGTATGTTTTTGTTCTCTCCAGCCCACCAATAGCCAGAGCAGACAAGAGGAGGAGGAAGAGGAGGGAGAGGAGGAAACAAAACGAGGGGAAAGAAAGGTCTGCAGCAAAGAACAGAGGAGGAAACGGTTGAATGATTTACTTTTGACTCTGCAGCATTCATAAATGAACAGAAAGAGAGAGGTAAGTGGAGCATCAACTGGTGTACAGTACTGTTTACTTTTTACAAATTCGACCACGGAGCGACCACAGATTGCATTAAAATGATTTGGATTCAATGAAATAGATCCACGCAAAGTATATCGTTTTATAGTGGAAGGAAAATTATCTTATTCAAATAAAAATCTGAAGTGGAAGTGTGTGGCGAGCAAGGGGTTTCTGCCCCTTTAGTCTGGTGTCCCTAAATAAAATCAAATTCAAGCAGCTGTCTTCACAAGTCAGACAGTTACATGTCATTTTAATCTCACTTCAAAAACCAGCTGTTCTAAATTTCCCAAATTTGAAACACAGTGGTGGCAGCGTCATGATGTGGGAATGTTTTTCTTAGCAGAGAGTCGGAGAAGTTTGCTAGGACTGACGGTAAAATGAAGGGAGCTGGAGAAAGTTTGGTCCATAAAGAACGTTCTGCCAGGAGAGGCTTGTGAACAGTGCAGTCACATATCCACTCCCTTGTAGTTGCCAACCAGATGGATATAAATAACCTTGCTGTCGGGACTTTTTGATGGCACCACTACATGTAACTCAACTTCCCCTTCACCCCGGATTAAAACTCTGGATTTACTGCACGTGTCTCCATTCCGCTGCACAACATTCAGGCGAAGTGAAGCCATTCCTGGCATGTTAGCAGACTTCCAAGCCAAGGTTGACAATTTTTATGTGTTTGTTAAAAAGCAGGTAACTGAACACAGCGTTTCACCAGAACACATTATTAGCATGGACGAGGTCATGCTAACGATGTTTATTTTGACATTTTCAAAATAAATGCAACTTGCAGTCTAGAAAATATGGTGCATATCCCAAAAGACCTCCATCTGTATCTGCAGTGAAATGTGATTCTACAAAGTATTAGTAAGGAAACACTTCGGATGCCACACTTTTCAGATTTTATTTTTAATAGTGTTTCTAAACCTTCTCATAAAATCCAGATAAAATATCGACGTACGCCAATGAACAGTTTGGTTTGATCCAGGACCGTGTGAAGGACATTGGTAATTTTTATTTTGTCTTCATGTAGGGTGGAATTACTCCAAAAAGGGACCAGCCCCAGCAGTGAAGAGGTGGACTGAAACTGACGTCACTGCACCAAGTAAAAAGACAGAAAGACGAAGACGGGGAGCGTTTGACCGTGAGATGAATGAGACAAACTGACATGGATGAAGGAAAAAAAAAATGAAAAGAAAAGACCAGCTGACATGAATTTGCACTAGTGCTGGATGAACAAGCACACTAAAGACTGTATGTATTCTGAGTGGACACACTTTAAAAAATACATATATACACTTTGAATGCTCTCACTGCGGCACCTTAAGCAAAAATGAAACTAAAAGGACGTGTGTTGCTCGGGAGGTTGAACGCGGACACGTACAGCGCGGTACTCTGCATTTTCGGCTCACTAGTTTCCAAGAGACAAGAAGCTCATAAGCCGCCCGGGGAGGAGAAAACGCAAATGTAGCCCGGGCCCCCCTTAAGTAGGTCAAAATTGAACCCTCATTTACTTGTTAAGCTTTCAAAGTCACATTGCACCTTTGGGAAATGGCACAAGGAGAAGCGAGCCAGTTAAAAGCTAAAAAAAAAAAGACAGTGTTAGGTTTTTTTTTGCTTCGCTTTAACAAGACTGTGTCTGCCATGTTCCAGTGAATAGGGAAAAGGGAGGGTGGGAAGAGCTTAGCAATAGGAATTTTGGCATTGCTGCAAGAGAATTTCTAATGAGGTTTTGAGAAAGAGCTTATTTTTTAGAAAAAAATAATAAAAAAAAGTGTTGTCTGCTATAGAAATGGACAGAATATATCCATGACAGGAATGTTTATTGTTGAACTATTTTCAGTATTGCTTCCAAGGAAAAGGGGGAGATAGTTTTGTTTACTCCCAACTGCCTTTGAGAGGGTTTCCCTCTTTTCTTCGGAGCACTGACAATCAGAATGTCCTCGGCGATGGAGGCGATGGTGGGGGTGGGTGGGTGTCAGAGGGGAAAGGGATACAAGAAGTAATTTACCCCAAAATGCTCTGTAGAAGTGCCATGTCGTCTTATGTGTAAAAGCGAGCTCATGTGGTCTTTAAAAAGCAATATCTCCTCTAATAAGGACTATATAAGTACTCCAGTTATGTTTTCTAATTAATTTGTGAATATTTGAGGACTTTGTTTTTCTGTACAAAAACCATATTACATTGTTCTCATCCTAGGATCATTGGATTAACAAGCCTTCAGTTTTATGTGAATGTACAGTACGTAGATCTATTTTCCTTTCATCCGCAGTAGAGTGTAAATTTAGCATAAGACATAAAAGCTACCAGTCAAATCTTTCATTTTGCTGAGACATTTTTAACAGTATAAGCAGCTGACCAGTATATCCTTAGAACTGACATGGTTGTATATTATTTTTACTCTTCTTTTTTTGTAGAGTTACATATTTTGCCTCCTTTTTTCGCTGAGCGTACTTTGGTCAGACAATCTGTGACAGTAAACTAGTTTTTTTGTTTTCCAGTGCTCTCTTTCAGTAGTGTGGCTTCTTATAGCGAGCCAAAAAAGTGCAATTTCTTTGACTGTTTACATACTGTATGTATATTTTTCTCCCTCTTTACTTTTTTTACCTAAAGGCACTACATTATTGCCAGTGGATGATTAACTTTATAGCAAAGGTACACATAAAGAGTTATTTATCTAGTTTGCATGACATGTAACCTTTGCCTGTTGCCTCTGACGATGTGCATCTGTTAAGCAAAACAACAACAACAAAAAAACAGTGATAACTCAATGCCATAGAATGTCAGCTCAAACATTTTGCCTCTATATCCATAATAATAAAAGCATTTTATGTCTCCTGGTACTAAACCCTGTGAACTCGTCATGCTTCAGCCTCAAGGCCCTCCTTCCTGCTGTGTTTGTGTTTTAAGTGGAAGTACCGCAGTGATGCTAATCAGTGTGAGTTTACAGTGCTATCTAGTGGTGTAGGATTGTACGTCTCACATTCTGTTGTCCTCTGTAATGACCCACAGTGGACAACAGGGCTGTCAAAGCAGCACAATAACAAGATGGTGGGAGGGTGTAGCGCATGGAGATGCTCTTATGCTCTCCTCTTTCCAGCCTAGCTGGGGCAGAGTTAGGTAATTTAAATCTGAAGAACTCTCCAGAAACAAAAAACAAAAGGGATTACAATAGTTGATAGGATTTTGAATTTTTACTAACTAGAATGTGCATGTATGTGCATGTTTGCAGAATAGCTGGTACGATCCTGTTTTAAACAAACCTGTTTATTACATGTTGAAACTAAGAAATTTTAGTGTTTTTTTTTTTTTTTAAAAAGGATAGGCTATTAAATTTAACTGAATTTCAATAGACTGGCTGCACAGTAAAGCACTTAGTGGCACTGTTGCCTAGCAGCTAGAAGGTCGAAACCTGGGCTGAGGTTTTTCTTGTATGTTCTTCCAGTGCATGCATGGGTTCTCCCCAGATACTCTGGCTTCCTCCTACAATAAAAAAAATGACTGTT
>CAEGAG010174455.1:0-10631 GCA_903067065.1 Brachyrhaphis terrabensis
GTAGCTAACTATGCTAGTGCGGGTAGCTAGCTATGCTAGTGCGGGTAGCTAGCTATGCTAGTGCAAGTAGCTAGCTATGCTAGTGCGGGTAGCTAGCTATGGTAGTGCGGGTAGCTAGCTATGGTAGTGCGGGTAGCTAGCTATGCTAGTGCACGTAGCTAGCTATGCTAGTGCGGGTAGCTAGCTATGCTAGTGCAAGTAGCTAGCTATGCTAGTGCACGTAGCTAGCTATGCTAGTGCGGGTAGCTAGCTATGGTAGTGCGGGTAGCTAGCTATGCTAGTACGGGTTATTTGCGGCCATTTCTTCCATCCCTCCCCGCATTAGTTGTAGGCAGCAGTACAACAATATTGCCTCATGTAAACTGTGATAGCTGGAGTTCCCACATATTTTATAGGCTAAAACTTCTGTGGAAAGCCAGTTAGCGGATTGCTAACATGTAAACAAAATGGCGGTTCCGGTTAGCGGTGGAAATCGCGCCCATAAATCACGCAAAGCCTCATGGGGGCTTGGAAAAAGGTGGATATATTGCAGCCATTTGCTAAAATCAAAAGGTTATATTATTTCTCATGGTTACACTCAGCATCGCATCTTGACAAACAAAACAGATTTTTTTTATTAAAACATAAAAAGTGTCAGTCGGTCCTGAATGTCTCACCAGTTGCTGGCCCTGAACTCCCCACGAGGCGAACTGCAGGACTGAGTCTGACACCTCCGGCGGGTTGAGCTCCCACACTTCCCTGGACAGTGAACACACCGCATGAAGCATCCAGAGCAGCTGCAGTGCCCAACATGAGGGCAGCGGCTTACCTGGTGGACATGTCGTAGATCAGGAAGGACGCCAGGAAGGAATGCTTGTAGACCTGGAACCCAAACACAACGTCGGCCGTCATCAACCTGTTTTAAACGTCATTAACCCGTTTCCATCTCAGGTGAAGCGGTGTGCCGCTCTGACCTTCAGCCATCTTGGCAGCTAACCAGCTGAGTTTTTCCTCTGCAGACTATCGGCTCTATCAACAGCTGTTAAACACAGAAGCCATAAGATTTCTACTTCTACATTCTGACAAGTGAGAATAATTGAAGAAATGTTCTGTAACATTTTGACGGATCAAAAACATTTTCAAGATATTTGAAATAATGTCACAGATTCATCATTTAAAAAGTCACACATCTCAAACGTAACTATGACGAGTTAAAATTAAAATTTTATAAATATGTGAATAAAGAGATGACCCATAAGGCCCCTTATTGAGCTGTCCAAACTGATGCCTGCAGGATTATTTTGGATTTCCTGCTCAAAGTGGTCAGAAACAGCTGAGCAGTTTGGGAGAAAACAGAACGAGAACTTCCTGAACTTTACGACTGATTCAGAAATCTGAAAATATTTTTATTCTCTACCAAGACACAAACATTTTAAACGGCTTTAAAAAGAAAAGCTGCTGCTGGCGACACTTTAACAGGATCACAGTGGAGCAGTTTCAAAAACCTTTTCATTTTTTTAATTTAAGTGTCCATATGCAAAATCTGCAATGTTTTGAAAGAGTAATTATTCCAGATATCAGTGACTGACTAGTCAGAATATTAATTTAAGAAATGTGAAATATGAAAACCCTTTAGATTAAAAATGTTCCAGATATCTCTGATTGTTTTGGAGAAATCTTTAAATGAATCATGATTTAATTTATCTGAGTCTGCAGATAAATTTGCTGATTTATTTCTGATCCAAAATACATTTAAAGTATCTTTAATGGGAATTATGACGAGTCAGAATATAATCAACTTACTATGTCTCGTCATAAACGGCTGCAGATACCTGCAGTCAGTGGTGATGATGTATGCTTCATGACAGTCGGGAGGTTTTGTTTTCAATTTTAGGTTTTCTTATAATATCCCATCACTGCTGACTGCTGCATAATTTATATATATATATATATTTATATATTAAAAAAACATTATTTATCTATCGTTTTTTTAATTTTATGTTTGTTAGATATTTTTGAAAATTTATACAGAAAAAGGAACTACAACAGGACAGAATGTATAAAGAAAACTAAAGCAAAAACAGCCAGTATGTAAATAATTAACAGCAATTTGAGAAAATATACATCATTCAGGTTCACATTACTGGCCTTTTCATTTTGAGACACTCAACATGTTCCCATTGTTTTAAGAGCAAAAACGTTACTATTCAGACAATATTTCAATCTCTCTAATGCGATTATTTCAGGAATTAAGTTTTTCCAGTTGGATCAAAGGTCGTCATGACGGAAACATTTCATCATCCTGACTCTCTGGCCAAAATCAGCAGGAACTGCACAGTGTGGAGTATCCAGGTGACTGGGCATGAGCCTGAGGAGACCCAGCGCTGGGCTACTGCTAACTGTTAGCTAGTGCTAACTACTAGCTAATATTAACTGTTAGGTAATGATAACTCTTAGCTAATGCTAACTGTTAGCTAACAACAACTGTTAGCTAATGATAACTTAGCATTGCAGAACAATTAGCCAGCAGAGCGTCCTTCTGTGAACTTGCTATATATATGTGGAGATATTCATACATTGTGTAAAATATTATATTTAATTTCTTTATATCGGTTACATTCTGAGGTTCTAGAGTCAAAATGTCTTCCCCTGCTGGGTCCGTTGTTCCAGGTTAAATTCTCCACACTATTTCTTTCCGGCTGTAACTCAGCAGAATCTGGACACAAATCTCCCACGTTCGACAATCAGGAATTATTTTTCTATAACCATTTCCATTTATGCCTTAGCTGAAGATATTTATTAAAGTCCCTGGAGACAATGTTGTGTTTTTAAGTCCTCAAATGTCTTGAATGTTCTGTTACTCTGTAGATCAGTGGTGCCCAAAGGGGGTCCTGGAGGGCCGGCATCCTGCATGTTTTCTCCTCTCCCTGGCGGTATAACAACCTCCTCAGCTGGTCTCTAAGGAGCCATCATTGGATCCAGGTGTGTTAAACCAGGGAGAGACTAAAACATGCAGGATGCCGGCCCTCCAGGACCCACTTTGGGCACCACTGCCATAGATCATGTGTCGCAGTGATGCCAGCTTCTTACCAGAACCAAGGATGAGGACCAGCTCTCTCTACTGTCAGATCCGGGTTGTCTACCAGCGTTATCAAAGGTGAAAAATTCAGATTCAGTCCAAACATTTTCCTCAGAATGCCTCATTCCTTAATACCGTTAGTAATAAGAAAGTTATCTTTGACAATGACTGGCAGTTACCAGATTTAAAGGTGATTGGGTTTTTGGGAAGCCCACAGTGACACACAGACAGACATGGTTCTGTCTTCACATGCAGGCCCGTCCACTAAGGCTCTGGGAAGTTAAAAGAAGTTAAAAAGTTTAATTTTAGGTTTCCTGCCTGCCCAGATAAATTCTGGTATTGCTTCATTGATTCCAGCTAAATCTTGAGAGTCAATAAACAAGAACAACATCGACACTGGAAGGGAGAATTATCATCTTAATAAGGTTAAGTCTCACCAGAAAGGATATGTGGAGCTTCTTCCATTTTACCAACTTATCTTTGAAGTGAATAATCGCAGGTTGGAGTTTTCAGGAAACAGATGGCTGATTTCAGGTCGTTAGAGCCATGAATAGGAAACGTTTAAGTTATTTGTATGATGGTTTGTTTTTTATTTGATCATATTTAGTTAATAAGATTGATATTTGTTCAGGCCATTTTTATTGTGAAATTTAGTTTTATTTTGAAAGGCTCACTTCCTGTCGGGCCGTATATTCTATTAGAAAAACCATTGACGGATTGTTTAGACGCGGGGCAATACAGGTTTTGACTGCGTAGGCTGTGTATTTTTTGGAAAAAAGGAATCGTACAACTGATTTATCGTCATTTTTGTATTTGCATTTTCTTTACCGATAAAGAATTTTTTGTTAAATTCACGGTTTGCACGCGAACTTTACTTCCAGTGTCTAAGGAAGACACAGATATTGGATCTGTTGCCATAGAGCATATTGCTGGATACTTTAATCCTGCAGGATGGAAACGGCCTGACGACTGCTGCTTCTCCCTGGTCACAGGCCTGTTTATCATTTTTTATGTTAAACATATTGAGGAGTAAGGAGGGCAAAGAGTGCCAAGTCTAAATAAATAATCAATTAAATGATTTAGTATGTGTCATTAATTGAATAAAATGTAAACTAAATACATAAATAATAATAATAATTTGCCAAAATGCCCAGAGGAGGCCCGCTAATGCAGACAAACCCAAACTAGAAATATTCCAAATAACCAGAATAAACCAGCAGCTGTTGTTTTGTTAGATTATTGTGTTTTTAGTAACAAACAGTTTTATTTCTGAACTATAAACTATAATAGCAGAATGTTTCCTCTCATTTCTCCTGAAGGAAAGTTAAATCTGCCTTCTCCTTTGATTGTTTCCGTTCAGTTTCTACCAGAGGAACGTTAATCAGCCGCGTTCTGAGGCTTACAGAACATCGGATCGGTTCTAATGGAGCAGAACCCGGCGGCCATCTTTAACTCCCTCTGGAGGTTAAACGTTAAAACGAGACATTAATCAGCCTCGTTCTGATGGCGGAGGATGATTATTGGTTATTGTTCCCAAACGGCTCCATCCAAACATCCAATCATGACCTCAGATTCACTGATTACCTGACCTTTGACCTTCCAAAGGGACATTGTTGATTTCCTGCAAATTAAACATTACATAATTTTTTTCCTGATTCTAAGAAGCCAGATGCATGGTTCAGTCACATGATGTGAAGGAACCAATCAGGGACGTGAAGAGCCGTGACATCATCGCGTGGGCTTCCTCAGATCATTTAAAAGGCTTAGTGATAAATATAACAATTCCCTGATTATTCTATTTAGTTACTGAAACAGGAAAAGTTTTACTATCTGATCAGGAGTAACCGATGATGTTGTCATAACATGTCAACATGAACCCGACCTGAGACTCACCGGCTCAACGTCGAATCCCAGCAGAACAAACTTCTTGTCTGGAGAAACTGCAAACTTAGTAGCCTTAAACGTTGCCTGCACAGAAAAAGAAATTAATAAAAACATCAACCAAAAATAAAACACCAAATTAATTGTTTACTGGAAAAGAGCTGATTGGTGGAAGACAGGAAGTTTAGAGCCACCAGCCCTCCACAATAAAAGCTTACTGTTATTATTTTTATCTGAATCTGTTAGTTTGACTCACAAACGTTGAGTTTCTCAGCAGCAGCTCGGTCTCGTTGCTGTAGACGTTGAGTTTGAAAACGTCTCCGTTCCAGCTGCGGTAGACGACTTCCTGCGCTGCAGCGACAGAAACACTAAACGTTTATTAAAAACAGTAATTAAATATTATTTCCCGTCATGTCGGAGCTGAACCTCAGCGCTGCACCGAGTCCATCAAAATTAACTGCTTAAATGTATTATTGGTAAATGCTTATTGGTTTTTATTCTGCTGTTGGGTTTCTGCTGGTTCTGTTCAAATTGATTATTTCATTAAAAAAATCAGATTAAAAGTATTTTATTGCTCTGTATTCTGCCTCAATAAAGATTTGTTAAAACATCCAGACTGTATTTATCTTAAGATTTCAGCTTCAAATCCTTCAGAAATGTGAACATTTGCTAACATTAGCATTAGCTGCAACTGTGGATGCTAACATTAGCATTAGCTGCAACTGTGGATGCTAACATTAGCATTAGCTGCTACTGTGGACGCTAACATTAGCATTAGCTGCTACTGTGGATGCTAACATTAGCATTAGCTGCTACTGTGGACGCTAACATTAGCATTAGCTGCTACTCAGTGGTGGCTGTCAGGGCCTTCTCTGCTATCCCTATAAAATTGAAAAGAAAAAGTGTAAAATGTTTCAATCATCTTTAATTGTATCTATAATAAAATTTTAATTTACAATAGCATGACGTACAGAATAATCAGCCAATCAGAGCTGACGTACAGTGACGGTTCGCCCTGTTTTCCTATGGACCTTACCACGCTCCGCCCACAGGGCCGCGTTTCATTGGCTGATGCCCATTCTACGTCATAACATGGCTGCCATGTGCGTGGCAGACTCACAAACAAATGCTGCACATCATGGACTAACAGACGAGCAGAAAGTTTTTGCATCAGCAATAGAAAACAAATGGTTCTCCATTGCCAGTGGGGGATCTGTACTGGTTCAAATGCACAACATTGTAAACAGAGTCAGAAATTGTAGCTAAGAGGATGACGGTATATTTTCTATAGTAAACTAAGGTTAGAAAAAGCAGTGTATGTTTTGTCTGAGGTCTAAGGAGAGCAGCTGGGTCAACATTACTATGGTGCTCCACTGTTTTTATGTTTGTTTCTTTCTGCTGAATCGTTTCAAAAACACTGTTAGCAAGTCAACGCTAGCAGCAGGAAGAAATGTTACCATTAGAAGATGGAATAACATAAACTTAAAACTAAAAAAGTATCCATGTCAGAAGTGAAAATGACCAGCTGGATAATTAAGTCTTTCACTGAGTTTTATTTAAATAAAACACCGTTAAGCTCAGCTTGTGAGCTAACATTAGCCAGTTAGCACTGTGCTAATGCTAAATGACACGGCACAGGCATAATCTCAATGTCCGTCAATAAAATCAACCAATGGGCTTCCGTGGTCGATAAAAATTTAATTTAAAATACTTTTTTTGTGAAATTATGACAGCCTAGGGCCGTCCCACATACAGTATGTGCATCAGTCTGTAGTCCAGATGGTCAGTCCTCCCCTGGACAGAAGCTCAAACTGATCAGTTTTTATTCTGTTCAACTTGTCAACCCGCCACGGTGGCGGTGCGTTGCTCCAATTTACACGCCACTTCAGACCTTTACCCGCATTTGGCCAGTGGGGGGTGCTAATTTCCACCCCTGGGTATGACGACTATTGAGACCCATTATTGTTAGCTGCTACTTTGGATGTTAACATTATTGTTAGCTGTTACTGTGGAAGCTAACATTATTGTTAGCTGCTACTGTGGAAGCTAACATTATTGTTAGCTGCTACTGTGGAAGCTAACATTAGCATATTCTGCTATTCTGGACGCTGACATTAGCGTTAGCGCCTGCATGTTTACATTGAGATGCTAATTAAGGCTAGCATGGCTTCGCTGATAGGCTAACACTTTTTAGCACAAGTTGAACATGACAGTAGTGTTGCCCAGCATCCAATCAGATCATTCAGAAGCAGAAATTAACCGAGGGAAGTCGCTTCCATCGCTGCTGTTAGCGGATGTAGCTGTGCGTCAGATTTATGGCTGTACTGGAAACACAATGCAAAGGTTCCGGTTCTGGACCTCAGGATGTAAAAATAAAAGAGTAAAGCCATTCATTGCATTAAACTTTTAATTTGTTAATAAATTAAAATTTAAAGTTCCAAACTTGGTGATAATGTTTGCTGTTGTCTGATCTGCTGCTCCCCCTTCATGGCTGACTGATCGATTGACTGATTGATTAAAACTTACCGCTGATCCATTTTGCCTCCGGATCGTGGATCTGGAAGCTCCTCTGGAAAAGGTCATCCAGAGCCAGCGGCGCGCCCAGCGGCTTACCTGACCCATCTGAGAGCAGAAAGGAGAAATGAGCGTTCAGCGGAGGAGAGAAGCGGCTGCTGCCATCGACTCACCTTGAGACAGCAGGACTATGGAGAGGCCAATGCAGGAGAGGACGGCCATGATGACCAGCAGCGAGATGCCGATCCCCTTCCAGTCCCTGTCGGGTCCGATCGGCCCGATGTCCTGATGAACAGGAAGGAAGAACTTCATTAACTACAGGAATAAACGACAAGTTTACATTGATCTGAGAGCCTGAGGGGAAACATTGCTGTTGGTCTTAAAAGGAAATTAAACGACGGTTAATTTTTAAGGTAATTTTATTTATTTAGTACGGTACACTGACATCACAATGATTTGGACAGAGCTAACCAAACTGCTAATGCTAATGTGTGACAGTGGAGACATCAATAGATTAGCATTTTGTGCCATAAGAATCTGTGTTTGGTAATGAATCATATAACAGAATGTGATAATTTAGCACAATATGATTAATGTTCACAGGTTGGTTTTTTTTCCCCACCAGGGGGCTTTTTGTGGCTCTAGTGCCCCTTATTAGACAGCAGGCTGACAGGAAGGGGGCAAGGAGGGGGAAGACATGCGGCAAATGCCGTCGGGTCCGGGAGTCGAACCTGCGACGGCCGCGTCGAGGACTAAGGCCTCCAAATGTGGTTCGCGCTAACCGCTACACCACCACGGCACGCCCCTTGTTCACAGGTTTTTAAAATAAATCGCCATCTTCAGCCCAGCATGCTAACAGTGTTATGCTAATGCTAACCCTACCCTACCCTAGCTAAAATAGATAATAAAGGGAATTTAATTCTATACTCAGAGTCTAATTGGTGAATACTTTTACACTGATAAATAAATGAAACAAATACCCCTGATTATCAGCATAATAAGATAATGATCAATTATGAAATGACTCATTGTGATTTAAACACACGCAGCATTTCATATTCATATTCATATTCATTTTCTAGCTGAGCTTCCAGCTCCTTTAAATCTCGTCTCATGACTTTATTAGCATAAAACCAGGATGAACAAACCAATGTTTTCATTGTGGCCTTATTTAATGATTTTATGAAAATCCCTTCAGTTTATGAAATTATGAAGAGCAAAATGCCCAGAGATTAAACTAAAGGCTTAAATATTCTGCCAACAGGAGCATCAGCAGATAAAAACGGCTGCAGCAGGTCGTTTCTAGAAAAGGATCCAACATTTTATCTTCAGGCTGCTGCTCCCGACTAACGGCTCCGAACGTCACAGACGAGCCGCAGGTCCAGTCAGACCGACCCGCTCTGGTTCTGGTCAAGTCAGAAGGAAAGGTTCTCCTTTCCTTTTACAGCCAGCACACATTCAGTGAGAAACTGAAGGGATGCATTGTTGGATAAATAAATACATAAACACCTATTCTCCCTAGGTGTGTGTGTGTGTGTGGGTGTGTGTGTGTGTGCGCATGGTTGCTTGTCCTGTCTGCCTCTGTGTTGACCTGCAACCTGTCCCGGTGACCCCACCCCTCGCCTGAAACACTTGCTGGAGAGACACCAGGACCTCGGGACTCCACTAGATACAAGGAGGAAAAACAGCTGGATACTAGCATTAGCATTAGCATGTTTGGTCAGTTCAGGTCAGACTTTGAGTGCCAAATTTCCTTGGTGGATAAATAATTAAACGTTCAAACGTTGCTGCAAATATGAATATTAGAAATTCATTTAAACAAAATGAATGCATCAGAACCAGCAGGAACCAGGAAACTCTGCCTGCTGATTGGCTGGTTGGGCTCCACTGATCCACCAATCAGCCGTTTCATTCATGCTGCTAACAGATGCAGCGATGCTAACAGCTGACCAGCTGAGATTTTCCAGCCAGGAAACTTTCTGTGGTTCTGCAGCTGCAGGGAAACCAGATCGACTGCAGTTTTTTTTACTGAAACACGTTTATTGATTCACAAATCAAAAATACCTTTCATACATGTATTTACTTAAAATGCCTCCATCCTGCCCAGTTCAAGGTTTTTCTGCTGATTTTTCCTTTGATAACTTTAAACTGTAACAAGCCCTGAGTGACACTAAGCCCCGCCCCCTGAAAGAGGAGGCGGAGCTTAGCCTGGTTATCCTGCTGAGGATTTTCTTAGGACAAACTAACAGAGAAACGTTAAAACCTGTGCAGCTCCAGGCTGTTAGCCGCTACTGTTAGCCGCTCCGTCTCTGGCTGCAATGTGAACAGTTCAGAGGATCAGTGGGAGGAAAAGTTGGGTCCAGGTTTAATGAATTAATGTGACGTTTCTTCCAAAGTGAGTTTCTGCCTCCAGACTCATTTGCAGAGGTGAGCGGCGCAGATTGAGGTCAGTAGATGCAGCGATACTATCGGCCCGCCACCTGTTCAACCAGCTTTTTAATTAAAAGCTGCTTTTCTCTTTCCCTGAAACTGAAAGTTAAATCGGTTTCCAGGACGGATATCATTTGATTAATCTGCAGCATTAATTGAGAAAAAAACTATATTTGGAAATCAAACAGACGTTTGAAGGAAGATTTCTGCAGAGAAAATTCATTTCAGGACAGAAATGGCTGAAAGGTGAGGACAAACAGCAGCAGATAGTATTAGTTGGAATCAATAAAGTATTTCTGAATTTTGAATATGATCCATCACTTCATCCGTTCATCATTCATTCATTTTGCTGAATATCTTGCATATTAAATCGAATTCATAACTCATCAAATGAATCCAGCTGCATTGTTCCCTCCAGTCCTGTTCAGCCTGCTTCAACCCAACTCCAGGCTGCCTAGTCAAAGTCCGGTTCAGTTGGTGAGGTGTGAATGTTAATCGACCTCTGACCTCTGGTCCTCCAAACCTCAGTCTGGGTTCAGTTTGAATGTGAACACCAAGCGGACCAGAGACCGCTCCAAAAGCAGGAAGTGGACTACAGTGCAGGGCATTCTGGGTAAATACAACCAAAGCTAACATGTTAGCCTAGCGCTAGCAGCAGAAATGGCTCCTGATCTTCAGCCAAAGACTAAAGAGAAATCCTCCAACACTAAAATCTGATCCTCCATCTTGTTTCCATCTGGTGAAGAAG
>CAEGAG010174464.1:0-16373 GCA_903067065.1 Brachyrhaphis terrabensis
CGCTCGGTAGACTCCCCCACTAAGCTCCTTCAGACTAGCCAGTAGCAATTAGCAAACATCTGGTGGAACTGCAAATCTACTGAGATCATTATACGAGCTGCTTCTCAGTGTAACGCTGGCAAAAACGTTGTTAAAGGGTTAATAGAGGAGCCATGTTGTGATGACTTCTTGAAGGTGAAGTGTCAGAAAGGGTCAGAGTTTCTTAAAGAGACAGAAGCCCAATTTCAAAATCAAATTTCTTTTGAGTCATATTTGATATATACAAGATTTTCTAAACTGGCCGTGCTATAAAATGGCACTCTAGCTGGGAAACACGTAATACTACCCGTTTAACTGTATATTTTTTATATTTGTGTGCCTAATGTCAGTCTAAATTTTATCGGGCTCATGAAACGAGAAGCAAAATTGAGATATTTTGACAGTGAGTGACTGTTACAGTTGAGATCTAGTCAGCTCACTGACCAACTTGAAACAGCCAGTGACTGACAGACTTCCCACTTCTGTGTGCATGTGGCGATACATTTCATGGAGTAACAGTGTAAAGTGTTAGCGATCGCAGGCTGGTCTCCTCCCTTCGCATGTCCTCGCTCTGTTGACGCCTTATGATTGAGTCAGCCCATGACTGGTCCCTCTACTCCTCAATCTGTCAACGGAGAGAAAATATGCTTCCTTTTAAAGTTATTAAAAGTGACAGAGCCTCTCAGCAGGGAGCGCTGAAATGACCTTGGGAAGTGTTAAAGTGCTGAGCTTGATGAGAAGAAGATTTCCCCCCAGTTCGTGTGTCGGGCTCTTATTCTTCATTATTGGCTACCTGCTCTGACTTCTTTATTGAAAGATTAAGAAAAGTCAAGGAAAGGATATGAGAAGATGAGTGATTGTAGAATCATGTTGAAGAACTAAAGACAGTCAAAGTGAAAAATGTTTGATTGATACATGAAATACAAACCAGAAAAGATTATTTTTTCCTGTGGCATTTCAGGTTTGTTACCTTTGTGTTTAAGAGACTAAGCTATGGTGACGATGGAAAATTAGTTAAAGCTAAAGATTGTGTGTACAGACTTTTTTTTGTTGTTGTTTTTTTGCAAAATAAATGTATCCCACTAATTGGATATGCTGTTTGAAGGCAAGGAAACTGCAAAATAACATTTATACATTTTAGAGTAGAATTTTCTAAACTCAAAACTCTAAGTTTAGATTTTGTTCCCCCCAGTCCATGAACACACTGAATGCGACACCATGTCAAAGGACTCAAAATAAGTAATTTCCAGTTCCAGTGAGGTGCTTAAAGTGAAGTCACAGGAAGCACAAACGGTGTACAAAGCTACTTAGAAGGAAACTATTTTCTACAGAGGCATGTAATGTGTTTACTCATGTTGTTACTTTTAACAGGGAACAAACATATTACAGAAAAGTTGCTCTATTTTTCTCTCTCTGGGGTTTCAATTTTTGACTCCTAAGGAGCGTGCTGGATTCAAAAATGTCTGCAGTCTTTTCGAAATATCACAGCTTCAGTAAGAGTGTACATTTATTAGTAGATACGCACCGAGATGTTATGATTTTTAACTACACTGATTATGGAAAATGCTACTGTCAGACTTTAACATCAGTTTTAAAATGTCCACTAAGGACTTACAAACTCCTCTCTGTCACATACAATCTCTCAACAGTATGGCTGTGAAAATTAAGGTGAATGCTGTTAATGATAATAGTTAAGAGGAAAATTCAGTTCAAACTTTGACAAACATCAGAAAGTGCCTACAAAGCTGATTGGTATATCTCTAGATGAGCTTTTTTCATATTTGGTCTATAAGCTGGATAAGATTAACACCTCTCCTATGTTACCATGGCAAACGATAAGCAGCTGCCAGTAGTTACTCACTTAATTATAAGTTTCCTAGCAAAAAAGTATTTTATAATACTTTACAGAAAAAGTGATGAAACACGTTCAGGGAACAAAGACTGAGCGTCATTCAGTGGTAAGAAAATGGCAGGTTGCAAAGAAAACTAACTGTGCAAACAAGGACTAATCTTACTACTACTACTTATTTAAAAAAAAATCTGAAAATAGTTATCAGGCCCTGAATAATAATAAAAATAGATTGTATGAACTACAATGGTATGAATTTCCTTATAAACTTTAAAAAACATGCGTCTTTTTCCCATAAGTTTGAAAACAAACTAATCCAAGATTAAGGTTTTGGCTTAAAACACCTCAACAAATATGTGCTTATAAATATTGAAGATTATTACTTCAGAGTAAAGGTTAAACCAGCTGAGTTATGTAAATATTTAATGAATAACAGCAGGAATGCCACAGCTTGAGTGCAGGCCTCCACACGGTGGCTAATTCTTCTTTTTTGCTGGCTTGTTTGTAATCCGACAGCTGCGTGACTCAGATGAGTCACTAAACACAAATCTGCTCATTAGAGGTGAAAGTGGATATTTGTAAGTGGCGTCTATTTCCACTCGCTGCAGCTAAGTCGTGATGGCTGCCTTCTCTGCGCGCGCGTGACGAGTTTGATATTTTGCCTCCATTGTCTGTCTGACGGGCGCACGGCACAGCGGCATGAGATTGTGAGATAAATATACACTCCATGGGTTAATTAAAAAGAACTGCGATCTGTGCTACAGAACTGGCAGAGATAATGAGTCTACACGCGCGCAAATGCTGATACGCATTCATATATATATCAAGGTTTTAGGTGGAGGGGGGGGGGGGTGGGGGGAAACACCCCAATTAGCAGGTCTTTGTTTGTGTCTCTTCTGGTTTTTCATTATGCTTCACAAGTAAAAATAGCAAGAAAAAGGAGAGAAAAAAAACAGAAAACAAAGAGAGAGTGTTAAACTTATTTTGTTTTTTCCAATGAAACAATTGGCACCGAATATGTTTATCTACAGGTGGGCTTTTGTGCCATGATCCAACAACTACTACTTTTCTATTTTCTTCACTCTTTTTACTGAGTTGTTCTCTGTCAACTCTTTTTAATCAGATCTTGTAGTTACATAGCTATTGTCTGGAAAACAAATAATTTTTGGGTAGGCCTGTCACAACAAACAATAAGTAAATTAACCGCATGGTAAATTAAAAGAAACTAAATAATTTTCATTTGCCTTATTCATCGTTTTTCTCTTTTTCTTTCTCTCTTTTTACCAAAAAACTGAGTGATAAGTCTTTATGGTGTTTTGGTCTCAACTATCCCTTCTTTTTAAAGATAATCTTGTTTAGAGAGAGACTTCATAATTTATGTTATTTGTTGTTTCTGTTGTATTTATTTAGGATATTTCAAATGTCTTCCAGTTTCAGTATTTAAATGTTCATTAGAATTTAAAGCTTATTGATCACTGAGAATGTGTTCTTGCACTTTATACTATGATTACTATTATATTACATGAAAATGGTCTCAAAACCACGTTATTGTTTAATCGCAATAAGGTCTGGGACAATTTATCATCCAGCAAAATTTGTTATAGTGGAAACTAGGCATTTGTGACCGAAAAGATTTAGTAAAAATACTAAAAAAGAGCTTAAGAAAGTTCTAGATTCACTGATAAATTTTAGTTAGTTAACAGTAACATCTTAACTTAAAATTTGTCTGACTTTTGATCAAGTCATAGGATCATATTAGATTCTAAAGGCTTCTTCTAAAGGCTTCTTTCCACTGCTACTCTAAAGCTGTCCCTTTAACATGCATCACATTAACTCTGTCTTGTTTTATATATTTCAATGTTGATCTCAAACCTTCAGCCTAAAATGTGCAAAAATGTCACTTCTTTATTAGATCTCGCTCGAAAAAGATGTTAATCCTTACAGAAACATTAAAGGAATAACAAAAAAAAAACAAAGTGTTATAAGAAAGTGTTTGATTTCGGGGTTTTACTTTAGATCCCAGATCATGTTTCATTTCTTTTTAGTATTTTGTCCTCTTTCTTGTGGAGAAGCCTTGGTAACACACACTAAACACAAGGACATCCAGCCTGTGGTTAAATCTGGCAATTGTCTTTTGTTTAGCTACCCAATCAATAAATTCATTTCAGTGTCAGATGGTGCCTTCGGAGATTTCATAAACTCCACCTCCAAAATCCCTCTTCACCCTAGAGCACACACGCATACATGCACGCGCTCGCACACACACATCTCCTGCTAAATGTGGCGTGGAGCAGAGCATGCTTTATCAGCCCATATACACCAAGGCCTTATGAGTTATTTTTCATATAAACAGCTGACGCTAATGCTGGTCTATTATCCCACTGATGAATGTTAATGGGCCTTCCCGCTCAACATATACACACACTCCCTCACACACTCACATTCTGATCTGGTTGAGTGGCTCTCCGCTGTGTTGTTTTGCGGCCTTGATGAGGAACTGGAGGCCATTATCATGAGCCGCACCACTGTCTGGACTGACACCAGCTGTCCGTCAGCGGGATCTAAACCAATCAACGGCTAATGCACACAAATCAGAGGGAACATGTTTGAGTTGTGTTTGTGAAGCTTATCATCTTGGTAGCTTCTGAGAAGGTGAGAAAAAGTTTCAAAATAAGATGCTTTGTTTCTTTTAAGTTCAAGTCTGGTTTCATTTTACATTTGTAACTTGTCAAGTAACTTTTCTAATTTAATGTGGCTACTGTACGTTTTCTTTATATTACAACGTATCCTGGTGGGATTTCACGTGATAGACCGACCCAAAGTAGTGCGTGATTGTAAAGTGAAAATAAATCGAATCAATCAATTAAATGCAAAACATTAAAAGCAAAAATGAAAATGAAAAACTGAACTTTTGTCCATATTCATCATGATGCAGCCTCTCCATTTTTACTACAAGTAAATTTCAGGTGGTGGGGTCATGTCTCGATGGATTTGCAGTTGATCCACATTCTCAAATTTTTTCCAGTGGTATTAAAGCAAATGTGGCTGATTGCAACTGATGCCATCCTTGGAAATTGTCTTTTTCCTTGAACCTTCCTATTGTGCACAGTTTTTTGGGGGGGACGCAGGGGATGGGGGTGATCTGTCACATAAAATCCAGCAAAACTCCAATAAAGTTTAGGTTTATTAGACGACCAAAGGTGAAAAAGTTCAACAGGTATCAAAACTTCCAAAATGCACTTTGCTTGTTAGGCTATAGGTTCTCAAAATTATGTTTCAAGTGGTAATTCTCATAATAAAAAAGAAAAAAAGAGATGAAACAAAATCCATCCAGAGAGACCAAAAATAAAAGTTGCATAACAGTGTCAAAACATGTTGGAGAGGCTTGATCAAAGATGTGTAATCACATCTTTGATCAAGCCTCCGACTGTCGGAGTGCATCCCTCGATTTGTGGTTTAATGAGACATCTCGTCTGACGGGTTTTACAGGGAACCCAAAGTGATAAGCAGCCTGGCTTAAACACAGAGACAAGAGCCCGAAAACAGACAAGTACATTCAGTTGATATATTATAAATATTTTCTATAATTACACCAGTTTCTGTATCCTTTTTGTACAGTTCAGCCTCACAGAAGAGCTGAAATCTGTTTTCTATATATCTGTTTTAATTAATGTTTAATGTCAAACACCCAAATAAAATACTGATGTTAAGGTGATGGGATTTTAAATAATAATAATAATAAAATACATCCTAAAAGACCTTTTAGCATGAGGATGTAAGTATTAAATGTGTAATTGCTGTTGTTTGTGAGTGAACTCAGTCTTTTCCCCACACTTGTTGTTTTGGCAAAGCCCACACAGTCTGTAGGCCCTGAGGCAAGCTGCAGGCGGTGTCAGGGCAGCTGAGCACGGAGACACGAGTTGGGAGTATTTGCTCCCCCATAAGAAAAGAGGTGCACACCTGCAAGTCTCTGTTTGTCTGTTACAGCCTCTCTATACTGCTACCTGGTGGAGAAAGTGTGCACCTCTACCTTCATGCTCCATTCAGTCACTTCATGCAAGACTGTGGGCAGCAAAAACCTTAAGTAGCTGTTAAAATGTAGAGCAGAGCAGTAAGATGATCTTATAGTTTTTCTAAGCTTGCCTTCTTGGTCCTTTTAAAAAAAATAAAATAAAAATAACAATAAGACTATCATAAGATCAGTCCTGGAAGATTGAGTTTTGTGCAATATGCTGATGTTTTCATGATCAAATTCTTGGATTGTAAACATGTTGAAGCGACATTTCTCTTTCAGCTAGTAGTTAACTCCTGTTTGACTTACTTACATCCTTACTGACTTTAAACTGAAAAAAAAAAAAACTATTTGCTTTAGTAATTTGTTTCATTAGTAAGTGTTTCAGATGATCAAATTGATTTTGATAATAAAAATAACTTGAGTAAATGTGAAATACACTTTATAAATGTAAGTTCCTGAGGGAAAAGCAACTTTTTTCTTCAAAAGCCAACTAGGCAAACCGAGTTTATTTGGATAGCATGTACAAGATAATGGTCATACCATCAAATTGTGGACACATGTATGGAAGTGTTTCACTGACTAAGGAAGAAAAGGGTTGATAACAAGGCATTGTCAAGGTCTTACAAATGCCGTTATTTTCTTGAGTAATTTAAGATTGTTTGTAGCATCAATCATACTGGCTTGGTAGTATGTTTAGTTCAGGTTGCCATTGAGCATTAAAGGGGCAGTGTTATACAAAGTCGACCTTTTTGAGTTTTTCATCATGTTATGTTATTCCCTCATAAAAATCATACCTGGAGAGTTGCTTTGATTCTTTCATGCATGTTTGAGAAATCCTTTAATCTCCGTGGCAACCATTCTTCTGTGCAAAATGCCTGGTTGGACCTAGCCCCTCCTTTGAGATGCAGTTCCTCCTCAGAGCTGCAGTTTCCAACCTTCTGAGCTACAAACACCTGGTGGAACTGCACATCTGCTGAGCTCATTATACGAGCTACGTCTTAGTGCAATGCAGTGGGAAAAAAACAAACAAACAAACAAAATGTTAAAGGGTTAATAGAGCAGCGGTGTGGTGATAACTTTCTAAAGGCGGAGTTTCAGAACCAGAGACAAAGATCCAATTTCAAAATGTTAAATTACAAAGACAAATTTAAGTCATATTTGACATAAACAGCGTTTTTATAAGAGCTGAAGGTACTTTATCGTGTTATAAAATGCCACGATATGCCTGGAAAATACATAATACAGCCCCTTTAAATATACATTTTTATTTAAATTTCTGTTTTTCTATTGTGCCATCCCATCACAGTGCTGCTGGCGCTACTATTATGTGCCTACATAAGAGGTATTCTTGGTATTCTGAGGAATACCAACTCTTCAATTATTATTATAATAGTTATTAGTGGAGCTCTCAAAGCTAAACTAATAACTATGTAGAATGAAACATTTCTGAACTTTCTGACCTTCCAGCTAGAGATATCGACATTACTCTATTGTTCTATCCGTCTAACCTTTGTCTACATCAGTGACATCATTTGCATCATCTGGGTGACTACACCTCTCTCCAACGCTGGCTGTGAACATGTTAATTCCTGACTCTTGTTTAGAGTTCATGCGTTTGCCATCTCCGTTTTGCTCTGTGGAGTGAGAAATCACTTTCTCAATGAGAATAATTGAACACGGGCAGGGGGGAGCCAGCTCATTACCCACAAATCACAGGGTGCAGGGGCACCTTAGTTGAAGACAATAATGACTTCTGGGAATAGAACGAGGCCGCCAGCCTGGAGCCGAACCGGCGTGGGCAGCATTGAACAAAGATGGGAAAGAAAGCTGCATGTTCATCCTCAAGCTGAAATGACATGATGAGCTTCTTTTAGTTCTTTGTGAATGACAGGTTTCAATCCATTTACCGACCCCAAAGTCTGACTAACTCGGATAGAAATCTACATGTAGTCTAAGTGTAAATCTTTATGTATGCAATGTATGTTCACATGTCAGATGTTGAAAATACACTTTCTTTAATACTAGAAAGTGATGAAGAGGGCGGTATTCTGTGATTGATGTCCATTTTGTCACATGACAACGATGTGGGGCCAGCACTGTGCCGAGAGCCAAATGAGTCCACTCTAACATAATGAGTTCCATTGTCACAACAGACTTTTCTCACTGTTTTATTGGCCCCATTTGCAAGCCAAGGCTTTTAAGTTGCAGAGCGAACATAATAAGGCCCTGGCCAACAATAAACATCCACTTTCTGGGGCGCATAGAAACAGAAGAGTAGTCCACCCGTCCATCTCTGCCAAATGGTTATTTTGTAGTAGTGAGAGTTTTATAGAAACCTGGGGGGAAAAGACATTTTTATTTCAGAGCTGTTGAGAGGAATACCAAGTATGGATGCACAATATTGGATTTTTGGTCGATATCCCATATGCAGATACACTGAAAATCATTTGGTTGCAGTAGTTTTTACACACAGGTCAGAGAAAATAGATGCTGCATCAATTTACAGTTATGATAAAAAAATAATAAGAAACCACACCCTCTGTCAAGTCTGTGCTTCTATAATTCAAAAACACAAAATATCACCAAGTAATTTTGGTCTACAAGTGCAAATATCTTAGTACTCTTGAAATGAGACAAAACTAACTCTTAAGTAACTTTTGAGCTAGTGGCTTGTTTTTAGTTAATAACTCTTTAATATCAATGGAAATGTAGTTCCTTTGGATTATTTTACTTATAACTTGGGGAAATCATCTTCCTATGGAACAAGTAGTGGGAAATACTGAATTTTGAAATATTGACTGTCTTGTTAATGTTAAATCCTTATCTGTCATATTTTAAAGGTAAGGATCTTCTTTTTGTTAGGACTGAAGATGGGAAGTAAAATGTGATCGCGTAAGTAATTGTTTTAATAACAAAAGTGAGAAATGAACTGGCCAACGTAAAGTCTGACTTTTATTATGGCTACATAGTATGTGTCATTTTGAAGAGGACAACTGCAAGAAGTGTACTGTAAATTTAATGTCATCTTGACCTCATTCAGACACTTTTATTTGGAAGGACATGGATACTAGTGGCTCCATAAATGTTTGAAACCACAACAAATTTTTTGTTTTTCCAAGATCGGGAAGCAAAGCAAGACAATTTCTGGTATGACATGGGTTTTCTCCTGCTGAGCAGTTTACCATAGGAATTGTCTCTTCTTCAGGCTGGAAGCACACAGGCTGTTGAAGTGCGTTGTCAAACAGTTTCCCTGCTGGGCTTCATCACAGCGATATGTGCCGTTTCTTCATGCATTCCTGATTTCAGCTACAAACATGTTTACGTTATTTTCCATTTTTTTGAAAAAGCAGAGCTCCCAGTCATTCAGCGCTGAACCTGGTGATGTTTTATGTATGTTGCCTTTGAGGACTGAGAATCCAGATAATACTGGCATCTGATTGGCTGAAATCTGAACTTGTGTGGAAATCTGAACAGTGAGGGAAAATAAGTATCAAACAGGGCAATGTTTTTGATTTTTCTTTAGGAAACATATAGGGCTATACCCAAGTAATACATAAAATAAAAGCAAATAAGTCGAAATTACTAATATGCAAATAAAGAAAATCTGGAAAACGGCTTGTAAATGAAAAACACAGCTGAAATTGGTCAGTATTTGGAAACAACAATAATCCCTGTGAGTATCAGTTAATATATCCTGCTTTAATTCTATTTGATTGCCTATTAAACAATTTCTCATTGCACAAGAAGCATCTCATAATGGGTAAAAGCATGTCACCCATTATGAGGAACATAATGAGTAACATACTAATTGCATCAGTTACACATGTACTTTTTTCCACTGGGGAGTACCACCTGATGCGGAAACAACTTCTTCCTCAAAAAACATCGTACCAGCAATGACGTTTGGCAGTAGACTTGTCTTTTTGTATGGTATCCTGGTAGACTTCACACAACTGAAAAGAGGAGGAATAGAGAAATGCACCCTGGCATTCTTAATGAGAATCTACACATGAAACAAGGGTGGACTTTTTTTTCCAACAAGACTAATAAAGAATGATAGAAAATAAAGTTGCTTGAATCCAGCTGAAAACCTATAGAAGAGACTTAAGATCTGATTTCACAGAAGAGGCCTCCAGTTTTGAAGACATTTTGCGAGGAGAGTGGTACAAAATCGCATCTCGGCAATGCTTGTCACCAGACAGGAGACGCTTTAAAGTTTTCAAACCCAGAGATTGCTTTCCAACAATGCTACACGTAACCCAACATATCGCCTAATATGTTTTGATTTCCTTGTATGTCTGGATTACTTTGGTTTTTACACAGGCTGTATGATAAATTAGGATAACCTAACATTATATTATCTTTGTATTATTATTATTATTATTTTTACCATATATCTTTAATGAATTTTAAACCTCAACATAGGACATCAATCACAACAACCACAACAGCAAAAAAACAAACATACATAAACCCCAATTTACTCCCCCATACCCTCTGTCAGTACATCCCTTCAATATGTACTTTATTTTCTCTAATATTAGGGGAAAAAATCTGTCCTTTAACCCACTTGATCCAGAATGAGAATTCTGGGTTGACGTCTGGCCAGCAAACATGTGAAGACTTATATAGTTTTAATGTTGACATGATGAAGTTGGTTACGATTACCCCCTACTCCCCTCACCATCTTCTCCATTACAGTCTCCTCATTATCCTCCCTGCGCTTCCAATCTTGATTAAAATCAAGATAATTCATTGGCGTAATGGACAGTGAAAGCCCATCTGAGTTGCCAGAGATATTATTGGAAATAATTGTTTTAATGCACAGCCAAAACTGCACATCAAAAACTGCATGCAAGCAGTCATCTAATCTGCAAACAACTTTCCATTTAATCTTTGGGCCAGTCGACATCTTGTCTCGTCTTACTGTCTTTGCTTTCAGGGCTGTTTGTACATATCGCTTTTAGTGTACCAACCTCCCCTAGACCCACTTCTGATCTGTTTTCCTTCTTTATCCTCCTTTCTTTCCATTTTCCTTTTGTACTGAAGCAGCTGCTGCCACCACCGGTCCTCAGCTCTCTCCTCTCTGTTGGGTCTGTAAAATTACTGTGACCCTACCGGTGCCTTTTGGGATCTCTCTTCATTACTGGCCCTCGCAAGACCCCCCACGCACCCCACCTCTTATTTCGACACAGCCGTCCTCACTTAGGCTTGGTATGGAAGAAGGATCCAGCCGAATGGCTTTCTGTCTCCCCCTTTATCCAAGAAATTTGGCGTCCAATTAAAATTAAATGGAAAGCCCTCCCCAACCCCTTTCACAAAACCTCACACCACACTACTCCCATGATGCTCCAGATGAGCCCCCTCTAAAAACAAGGCAGCAAACAATGGCTGTTGTGTTGAACATTTACATTCTAATAACAATCTAGTGTGTACTAAGCCTTTAGTTTGCTCAAACTCATCTTAATGTCTGTTCATTTTAGGCATATTTCACCTTTTAAGTCACTATGTAAACGTCCATCATAAAATGGGTGTATCATCATCTTTCCATTATTGCCCGCTGGACCACTTGCGATGAAGTAACTGTTGAACAAAGTGGTTTAAATAGAAATTTGGCAAATTAAGAAATGTAGTTTGTTGGCAGCTTCCGTGCAACTCAATAAACCAGCGGCCACTAAAAAAATTATTAAAAAGAGAAATTGTATTTGATTACAATTGGATTCAGATCCACGGGGCGCTCTCATTTAAATTCAGGCAACTGCTATTATTTCAACAGGGGTAACATTCAGTGACTGACCTTCACAGTTTGAAAGATGGATTAAATGTTCGGTGCAATGGAAAGCAGACTGTCCACCCACTTAATAAGCTCAAAATGATGATTAATCTGCGAAAAGCACCGCAGAGCTCCTTTTTAATGCATGGTTAAAGACCCTGGATTCAGCTGGGACCGTCGTCTCGGCGGGGCCGCGCACTCATCCTTCAGGATTGGCTGTTCACAATTACCTCCCGTCAACAAAGACAGAAGACAAAAAAAAGAAAAAAAAATGGTGTCCCTCTGTGTCAGGAACACAAAACCAAGTGCTACCCTCATTTTGTTTCTGTACATAAGCAATATTTAGACATCTCAGATCTTAAAATGTTGTCTGGATAGTCACCGCTGATGATAACTTAATTTGCTGTCATCTCTCCCTGGTTTGAACCTCCGGCTCTCTGGCTTATGAGCCGTCTGCTCCTGTTTCAGCTGTTATTGATGAGGCTTGAAAAAAAAAGGTCTTGAGCATTTCTGTCCACTTTGTGCCTTGCTTATTGACCTGGTGATGGATTTAGGGCCTCATAATTAGCTAGCCTAATTTAATTAAAGTGCAATTTCACATTACAGTAGGCAAAGGGAAATGCAGCTGTGTCACTGATAGATCAGCTTGTGCTTGCTATAAAACAGGCACGTGTGTTTCACCTCCTAGGGTTTCCACACACACACACACACCCCCACACACACACAGAGAAAAGTAACATAGAAGTAAGAAGAGATATACTGCAATGTATCCATCTTACATTAATCTCTACACATCTCACTGCTCAATGCTGATGTGGACAAATCCAACCTCGCTTCTCTGATCTAATTTTCTTAACAGCATTAACTGTGTGTCCCCATAACCCACTTCAAGTACGTTTCTGTCAGAGTGCAACATCTATGAGTCAGAGGCCGTTCCTTTTTAAAACGGAAAGGTTTAAAGTTCTGGTTTTCTGTTGATTTTAACTGAGAAATGTTATGGGTAGTTAGAAATACTTAAGGTTTTCTCCTTCTTCTAACTTCATTTTACACATTGATAATGAGAGTTGCTCATTTTTAAAGGAGAACTTGTAAACGTTTTAAGCTACCATCAGGTGAAAGAAAATGCTTGTTGTAAAATTTTCCAATAATGATAATAAAATTTTTTACTTTGAATGTTAAAAAACCCCCCAAAAAAAACACTGGACTTATGTGTGACACAAGCATTCAGTATTTGAACAGCGAGCGAATTAATATGGGTACAATGTTCGTTGCAATTCAACCATTCAAAAAACGCTACTTTAGTTTCATTGTTCAGCTTCCCTAAAGATAAAAATATTTAGACAAGTAAGTTCAGAATTAAAAATTACTATCCAGGCTTAGAAAAAAGGCAAATGGAGATGAAGATATCACCACAGACAACGAAACGGAAAGAGTGTCTTACCTCAAGCGAGAACGCCTTGATGTCATACAGATAGCTCTATGTGCTGCACATAACTACCAGAATAGAAATTTCTATTAATATGTGTATAAATTGTACATTACAAATGTTAATCAGTTCTCACCTTTCCAGTTCCCAACTCAGTTGATATGCATGTCGTCTTGTCAGCCGTGACTCTCCTGATCATCTGAATCCAAATCTGAAGAGTTTTCACTTGATTCTGGACGTCCAGCTGTTGGTTCAGGTTCATGCTGGTATGGTTGCATATTATTTACTCTCATAAAGTCTTGGGGTATTTCCTCATACACAACAAAAGCTGCTTATTACATTTCCACTAACACCACTTTGACATTTATTTAACAACAACAATAAAAACAGGTTCTTTAAGTTTAGGTTTAAGAAATGGGTCACTGTAATGTGTTTAACTAAATGATTTTCAGGCAATACCAATATTTTCAGATTAGATTTCAGTTCTCTCTTAAATCTTTGTTCAGTAATAACCTCCGCACTGAAGACTGCTGAAGTTTGGGATGAGTAAAACTGGAAATCAACCATTTTTGTTTATGACTGATGACCACAATGCTGGATCAGGCCTTAGGAATTAAAAAGTAAAAGGCTGTTTTTAAAAGCAATCAGCAGGATTTTAATCAGCCTGCTATATTTTTTTCTTCAAGTTTAAAACGTAGACACCTTTAGATGGTGCTGTTTTTATTTCCCAAAAGATCTACAGATTCCTTTCCAAAGGAGGGTCTATGGTGGTATTATACAAATAAAATATTCCTTAAATGTTGAACAATATGAATTACCATTGCTAAAAACCCCACGTTTTATTACAAAGTCGTATTACTGCCTTTGTCCGTCATTCTTAAGATGCTAAGTCTGATATGAAAGTAAACCAAAGCTATTTTGGCCTCTCTGCTGACAAGTTATTAATTGCATTTTAGAGATTGTGCGGTTAGGGTGAAGGTCATTCTGACCCTCTCATTTTCCTCTAAGCAGTTTACCTCTCTACCCAGCCTTCAATAATGCACATCTATTGCCTACATAAATGTAAATAAAATGTCTTGCGACCATATTTATGGAGATGTATTGGTTGTCTTAATGGGGATGGAGTCCAGTGAACTGGGGTCCAGTAAAGGGGGTAGATGACCCCTTGACATGTTAAAGCTGAGCTCTTGGGTCCAACCGACATGTCAAATCTTGTCAACGAAGATAATTTGGGCCCAATTTCGCATGAGGAAAAAAGAAAAATGCATCTGTGGCCTTAAACAATTGCACGTATTCTGACTTACATAGGTGGCTTGTGAAAACTCCATTAGGAATCAAATTAAGGTAAGAAAGCTTTTTGTCCAACACCATAAAGCTTCTTTTAAGAGCCGAGTAAAAACAGTAAGCTTCTGGCTCCGGTTAAGATGGAAAAGCATTGGTAAATGTCTCAAGGTCAAATGAACATTAATGGTACTATTAGGAGTTATTACCGCCGGTTTGTCTTTGTATAGCAATGCTATTGTGCAATGCAGCAGCGCAGTGAACTTCAATTTGGTCCTGCAGGTTGTTCGGCGTTCAGCTAAACTGTATTTAGCGAAAGTAATTGGGCCCCAATTAAGGCTCCTCAGCTTTTCCTTTATTTAGCGACAGGAAGAACCTCAGCGTCCACTTTTTTCTTGGACTCGGCCTCTTTGCAAACCCAATCTTTCTATTACATGTTGCCAGCAAAATGTAAAAAAAGAAAAACAAAACTGTTACCTTTGGCCAGTTGGATGTTGCTGTAAGGGGCGTACGTTCTTTTCCGCAATTAGCGTTCCTTAGTTTAAGCAGTTCAGACGTCTGCTTTCATAATTGCAGGACTGTTTAGTTTTGTGGGACAAATAACATTCTGGACTCACTCAAAAAGTAAATAAAAAAAGAGATTTATTTTCCATGTTGAGATATTATTAGATGTTCAGCTCAGGTAGAAATTTCTGTGGAAACAAAGCACTCGTTGTTGTGTATGGGGGGAAATGTCTGTTCCACATATAAAGCTGTCACACAGATGTGGGCCCCAGATTGGAGCCCAACAACACCATTCAGTGTAACCTTTGAACCTGTCCTTGTTAGCCTCAGACGTCAAAGATGGGCTCAGGAGAAACCCTCCTTCTCCCTCCACCTATTTCTCCCCACAGCTACATGTTGTACCTGCCTATAAGCGCACACACGCACATGCACAAGCACACATTTATGGTTACAGTAGGACTTTAAGGGGGTAGTTGGTGATGGGGAATGACAGCTCCTCAACACACAGCCTTCACCCCAGCCTTTAAAACCTGTGTGTGGGTGTGTGGGGGTGTGTGTGAGAGTGTGTAGTGTATCTCCCCAGTCTCCCAACCAAACAGCTGCTACCTCTCTCCGTTCCTTTTAGTTCCCTCAACAGTCTCTAACCTGCCTGTTTATTTGAAGGTAACACGATTCTGCACTTAGTAGCTGCCTCTCCTTTATATGGCTAGTTTCTTTTTTTCTGTTGTTTCTAATATTGCATGTCAAAAAAAAATCTGAAAACCAACTGTTAATGTCAACATTATTCATGGTTGATTTAATTCCTTTTTTTTTTTTTTTTGCTTCCTTCCTCATATAGGTTACATGTGAGCATACGTTTCTGTACAAGTATCTGATGCTTCTTGCACAACCTTCTAGTCATTCCCGATGTACAGTCAAGAGTAGCATCATGTACAAATATAAAGAGAGAAATGTGTTATAGGGAGTACTCCCAAGTATAACTTATTCATGCATTGCTCTAATTCTAACATAGATGTCTCCTCTGATGGCTGATAGATGATGATCGCTAGCACCATGGCTATGAGCATAAATCATGTAACTATTTACATCCAATGTTCCCATTATTTTTAATCACTTATTGCGCCAACAAGCTCACTTACGTGTGATTTTCATTTAATTTCTTATTTAATGTTAACACCTCAGAAATTGTCTTTTTGACATCAGCAGAATAACAAAAAAATTTAAGCACATTTGTAACAGAAATGCAACTATAGTTTCCCATGTTGCCTTGTTTACTTGTGTCATGGTTAAAAAAAAAAAAAAAAAAGTCAACTAAAAGCTATACTTTAGTACTAGTAGAAATTAAGATCTCATGAAGCTTTATGTCTTTATTTGCAACACGTGTCATGATCCGTGTTTTTCTGTGTTTATTTTCGAGTTCTCTGTGTTTTTCTGTGTTTATTTCTAGTTCTGTGTCTCTGTGCTCTCCGTGTTGTCCTGTCCTCCCCGTGATTACTCCCAGGTGTGT
>CAEGAG010174489.1:0-39567 GCA_903067065.1 Brachyrhaphis terrabensis
TTCTCTTGTTCTTGTATTGTATTTGTTTATTTGTCAAAAACATTGAAAACCAATAAATATAATTATAAAAAAAATAAATAAATAAATTAGTACTTTATCATCAATATTAAGGAATTATTTACTTAAAATGAGCTCCTATATCTTGCCGAAAAATTACTTGTAAGTTAATTTTGTCTTATTTCAAGTGTACAAAGACATTTATACTAGAACCTAGACAGAAATACTTGGTGAGATTTTGTATTTTTGCAGTGAATAATGCCATCATATCTTTGTTTAATCTGTCAAAGTTCATATTTTTCACAAAGTGTTTACAGATTACTGGACATTTACTCTAAATATCAGAATAGCATGACTAAAAACATGCAGGATAAGATTAGCAAATTACAGTAAAATAAAACATTTTTGAAATGTTTGAAAATATGTAGCAGCTAGTGAAGTAGGTTGTAAGATTAAAACTAAAGTATACTTCCAAAATACAAAATCTCACCAAGTATTTTTGTCTAGTTTCCTGAGTAAATATCTTTGTCCACCAAAATAAGACAAAACTAACCTTTAAGCAACTTTTCAGTAAGATATAGGAGCTTGTTTTAAGTCAATAATTCCTTAATATTGAGGAAAAAGTACTAGATTATTTCACTTACAACATGGGAAAATGTCTTGTTATACAAGTTTAACTAGTACTTTTTAAAATGAATAATAAGGAATTATTTACATGAAACAAGCTCCTAATTTTGCTGAAAATTTACTTGCAAGTTAGTTTTGTCTTATTTCAGGTGTACTAAAATATTTTGACTAGAAACTAAACAAAAATGCTCAGTAGGATTTTGTGTTTTAGCAGTGTACCCTAGGTTTCATCTTTTCATTTTGTTTTCTGTCTCTTCCTCCGTCTCTTTGCCTTCAGAGGATCCGCGCCTCCAGTCTCCTGCTGCTGGAAACCATCCTGTTCGGCTCTCTGCTCCTTTACTTCCCGGTAAATATGACATAAAGTTCCTCACGCAAAACACACCGTGTGCGTTTCTCAGCTCCAGTCATAGCTTATTTCTCAGTGTTTATGTTCATTTTGTAACATCTGCCATGCTCTTTTCGTTTATGTGCCTCTGCTGATGAGGGATTGTTCCTGCAGACTGAGACAGTGTGTGCAGAGCGGCACATTAACGGGAAGTGATTTAACGTGTCAACTTGTTAATGGGCTGGCCGCTCTGCCCTTCTGAACTACTTACAGTCATTTCTAAAAATAACAAGTGATCAGCATTTAACAGCTAAGCAGCGTTTGAGGTACAGAGGAGCCACCGTACAGAAATACTAAACTTATTTATTATACAAATTGTAGTTTGTATAATAAATACAAACTACAATCAAAGTGTTTTTATGGGTTAGAAGAGTACTCAGTTTGTGTTTATTTGTGATTATTATGAGCTACTTTAACTACATCTAATAATCGACTGTTAAATTATAAAATATTTTCTATTAGAACGACATTTATAAATTCCTTCATTGCATGTCTACATTTTCTTGCCTCTTACAGATAATTAATTGGTTTATTTAATATTGTCACTATTATTACTTGATTATTTTAATTTATTTACGTTCTGATGATAATGTCAGTATTAACACAGTTGTATTAATTCATTAACGCACAGTACTTTTTTCCCTTTTCACTAAGTTGCTATGTATCTTGTACTGTATAATAAACAGAAGTGGTTGGTAACTGGTTACTTTTACTCAGTTATATTTCCTCCTTGAGTAACATTTTTGAAAAATAAAAATACTTTTAGGAATACTTTTACTACTATGTACTTTTTCTTTTACTTGAGTAACTTTATAATGAAGTATTGCTACTTTTACATGAGTAAAATTTCCCACTGTTAGTAACTTCACTGCATGAAGAACAAACATGTTTTTACCAAACATTCACACAGAAACTCTCCTGTGATTAAATTAAAAGTTTTCCTAAATTTTATATTGAAACAAATTGATTTGGAAAAATATTTATTTTTCCTGATTTTGCTATTCTGTTATTATTTATGTATTTAATTCACAGACAATAAAAAGTAAAAACAGAAAAAATTAGAAGACAAATAACAATGCATACTGACACTTAACTATGCTATTTATATGTATTATTTTAATTTTGATCTTTTTAAAGTTTACATATATTTTTATATTTTGGTCCATCTGATGGTGTGGGCTTAAATATTAAATGATTGATGTTTTGATCAGTTACAGTAAGTGAGTAGGATTTTCGCCGTACTTCAGTAGAAATATGTTGAAATAGTGCTACTTTTACTTGAGTACGACTTTTGGCTGCGCTACTCACCTGGGATAATAATTAACTAACTAAATAAATAAAAATAATTTACATTGATGGAAACATTTGACTTACTTTGCTAAAATACAGGCATCTGTAAGTAAGTTAAATTGTAAATAGCCACTTCTACCCATTTCCTTCAGGTAGTCAACACCTTTATGCTGCATTAGCATCAGAGTTGACTTTGTCTCCCCCTGCAGGTCTTCATCCTGTACTTCAAGCCGAGCACGTTCAGATGTATTCTTCTGCGCTGGGTCCGAATGCTCGGCTTCTCCGTTGTTTATGGCACGATCACACTGAAAATGTACAGGTAAGGGATTGATATGACGTCAGAAAAACGTTATATCAACATTTAGCCAGCAGCCGGCTAAACTTCTGCAATAAACCACAGGCACTGTTTCCACTGATGTCGCTATTCTGCTAATGTCACAGAAGAATCACAATCTCGCGGTTACATGAAGTAAGAAATTAAATTAAAATCACTAAGAAATTAAATTAAAATCCCACACAAATATGCTTATTCATAATTCAGTCATGGCGCTAGTTCTCATCATCTCAGCCATCAGAGGGCGTTGGAGCAACAAGCGAAACTGTAGTCGGCCATTTTACAGAAAAGTTTTGTATTCAACACTTGTAATGACAGAACTTTTTATGAACTGTGCGATGCTGTGAGAGCTCTGGAGGAGCTAACTACACATAGTCCGTAAAAAATAGAAACAAACCATCATCCTCCATCCACTTCCTGTCTTCTTCGTCGTCGTTTTTGCCAGTAGTAACATCCGGCTGTTGATCGCTTGACTCGGATGTGATATGAAAAAAGTGTTAGGATACACTGAAAAACCACCTCACTCTAGTGCAAAAACTTTTTGTCGAAAATTTTTTAGTTTTGTTGAAATTGGCGAATTTATTTACTTAATTTCAATTTGAGCAATGTTTTGGTTCATGAAAACGCAGCTTCTCTCTGTATCATCCTCATATTTAAAGGAGCAGTGTTATGTAAAGTTAAGGTTTTTGAGCTTTACATCAATTTCTGACCTACTTGTCAGTGAAACATTGGTTAAAAACTATGTTGGTGTTAATAGAGGAGCCATGTGGTGATGACTTCCTGAAGGGAGTTTCACAAAGTTTTTAAAGAGACAGAGGCCCAATTTCAATCTGTTAGAAAAAAAAGGAAATTGTCTTTTTAGATATATTTAGCGTTTTTATAACTACTGAGGCTAATATAGCTTCTCGATTGTGCTATGAAATGAATAGCACAAAATACTGCCCCTTTTATCAAAATGCCTGTTGATGAAGGGACCATTATTTTCCCCCTTCTATAAAAAAAAAAAAAAATAATAACAAACGGGTTGGACTTTATCTCAACTTAAAAATATATAATGCCTTCCTTCAGATACTTTCTCTACATCTTTAGGGGGATTTAAGTTGTTCTTAAGCTAGAAAACGTCAGATTTTTCTCACCTATTTAGCATCCAGCCTGCATTGCCTGCCTCATGGTAACAAGTAGAGAAAGTGCAACTCTGACTGTCTCTCTGCCTGACCAGGGTGCTGAAGGTGTTCCTCTCACGGACGGCCCAGAGAATGCCCTACATGTCCAGCCTCCACCTGCTGAGGATTCTGGGAGTGATGCTGATGACGGTCAGCTGGTTCCTGTGTGCGTGGACCGTGGGTGTGCTCCAGAACCGAGACAGGAACATCCCCGTTTTTGTTACTGCTACAACGTCAGACGGCCAGGGATTCACCCTGTGCTACCTGGACCGCTGGGACTACATGATGGCTCTGGGTGAGTGTGGGCAGAAGACATGATTATTGATTAATACTACTAGACTATTTATCAGTTATTTATTTCAACTGCAATGAATAAGAACTAAGCAGCCTACTACAAATTGTATCTTTTGCGAGATACACCTTGTGATTATCTGGTTGGAACATCTTTTGCTTTTACAAGACGTCACAGCACATTGAGGTCAAGTAACAGCAGAGAGCAGAAAACAGTTTGCTGCAGATCTAGAAAATAGCAATCAGGCCTGAAAACCTGGGTTCAGAGTCAGACCTGAACATTCAGAGACACATAAAAACAGTTACAAAGTCGGCCTTCTATCACTTAAAGAACATTTCCAGGTTTAGAGGACAAATGTCTCAGTAAGATCTAGAGAAACTCATCCATGCATTTATCTTTAGTCTTCACAAATTAATTAAACGACTGCAGCCGATAAAAATCGCTGCTGCTCGCTTCTGACTAAAACCAGGAAGATGGAGCACATCACTCCAGATCTAAAGTCCTTACACTGCTCTCTGTATCTCAGAGAATAGACTTAAAGGTGCAGTATGTAACTTTGATAAAGAAAAAGTTTTTCAAATATTTGTCAAAACTGTCACCATGTCATGAGTTGGTTATAAAACTGGTCAAATGTGAAAAAAATCTATCTTATCCACCTTGAGCTATTGCATCTGAAAAAAAGCACAGACCAAAACCAACCAATCAGAGCCAGGAGGCAGGTCTTAGCACTGTCAATCAACCTCATGTACAGGCTGCTAAATGTGATAATAGCAAAGAAGTAACATAACATTACAGGAAAACAGTTTATTCATCGTCATCAGTGGCTATGCTAATTAGCCTTAGCATTCATGTCATTCTCTGTTAGCTGCAGCTTAGCAGGTAAAAGTAGAGAGGGATGAGCAGCGGCACACGAGATCATGTGGCGCTGCTCACGAGGCTGTGATTGGTTGTTTCTAGTTTGCACTGGGAGAAGAGATTATATGTCTCATACTATGCTGTCAAGACATGGTGACAATTCAACAAATAAAAAAAATATTAAAGTTACATGAAACTTTAAAGCTGCTCTATGTATTCTGCAGCATTCAGCTTCTATGTACCACAAATCTAGAACAAACTTCCAGAAAACTGCAAAGATGCTGAAACACTCAAACACTGTTCCGATGGCAGATTATTTCGCTTATGACTAGTACTTTCTCATCAATATTAAGGGATTATTCACTTAAAACAAGTTATGTCTTGCTGAAAAGTTACCTATAAGTTAGTTTTGTCTTATTTCAAGTGTTCTAAGATATTTGCACTAGAAACTAAATAAAAATACTTGGTAAAGTATTGTGTTTTTGCAGTGCAACAAAATTTGGTCTTTTTCTAAATGTTTGCATTGGAAGAAAATGGTTCTTTCTCGCTCAGAAGGTGTGAGTTTGTTAAATAATAGCAAATAAATATTTAGTATTTACTAATCGGAGACTCATTCGGTCCATTTTTTACTGCAGCTGAGCTCCTGTTCCTGTGCTGGGGCAGCTCTCTGTGGACCGCTGTCAGGCCGGTTCCCTCAGCCTTTCATGAGCCTCGCTACATGGGCATCGCCATCCACAACGAGCTCCTGCTCTCCTCCATGTTCCACCTGTTTCGGTAATGCAACCCTTTCAGCACTTCATGTCTACTCTGAAGTACAAACTGGGCTCAGCAAGCGTCAATAATGTG
Source organism: Brachyrhaphis terrabensis (assembly GCA_903067065.1). NCBI lineage: Eukaryota > Metazoa > Chordata > Actinopteri > Cyprinodontiformes > Poeciliidae > Brachyrhaphis > Brachyrhaphis terrabensis. Next base: position 5,790 of record CAEGAG010174489.1, read on the forward strand.
CTTCCATCTTCCATTAGGTTCACCTTTCAGTCTCTGCATCCTGACTGGATGTTGCTGCTGTCCTTCATGCACACCCATGTCACCATCACAGTTACACTTACGCTGCTCCTCGTTCCAAAGGTATTTAACTTTTACATGAAATTTATTAGAGATGGGCCATCTGAAGCCAGGCCTCGATGCTTGTGTCGTCTTGCTGAAAACCACGTGACTTACAACAAACGACGCCTCGCATCACCTGGGACACGCGACTGCTTCATTTTGCGTGTCGGTTTTCAAAGTAAAAGCACAATGGGTTGTTGTAGGTCATTTGGTCGCACATCAGAGGAGAATATTTGTCTTCAGTGGCCAAAATAAAAGGAACTTTGACCAACATATCTGATGTGTATTGATGATGGTACTCATCAAAATGTAATGTTTGTTACTGGGTCTCAATTGTCGATTATGCCGTTTTTTATGACTTTATATTTTTGTCATTTTATGATGTAAAGCTCTTTGAACTACATTGTTGCTGAAATCTGCCACACAAATAAACTCGATTGGTTGTCTAAAATGGCAGCAAGAGGAAAATCTCTGACATCTGGGAATACTTTGAGATGATCGCTCACAATAAAATTCTTAAATAAAAATAATTAACCCCTCCGACTCCCAATTTCTCACCTTCTGGAAATTTTAACTATTATTTGTAGTCTGATCAGCAAAGATACATCAGTCTTGCACAGCAGAAACAGATTTAATGCTGTTGCAAGACTAAAATTTTGCATGTAGCTACATATAAAGGAGACACAACTGGGAACAATCAAGGGGTAGACAGGAAAACACGGAGACTCGATAGACACAGAAACCGAAATAAACACATAGAAAACTCAACTCCTCACAAAACCAATCAAGGATTTATTTATATAGCCCTTTACACATCAACATTGATGAACAACATATTTAAAATGTTTTCTGTTTTAAGATAAAACATGGTAAAAACAAGATAGATAAAAGAAGGTAAATAAAACCAGAAGTTCCACCACATTTTTAGGTATTAAAAACTTGCCTGAATAAAATAAGTCTTGGGCTTTTATTTAAAAATTTAATAGTCAGAAATTTGATGTTAGTGGTAGTTTTGTCGCCAAATAAAACCAGTTCTGTTCTGACTTAGCCACATACAGTTGGGGACGTATTATACAAAACTCACATTTTGGAAGATTTTGTTATTCTATTTGGGTTTCCACTGCTTCTTTAATATAGACAAACCTAACATTCAATTTATTTGTTAATCTCTATACAGCACCAGTTTTTCTTATATGTTATGCTTCCATGTACTTGTGTATCTTCTGTAGTTTTTTTACGAGTCTAAGGCCAGAAGAGAGGAGATAGCAGCAGAAGTGTATGAAGATGAAATGGATCTGCGACGTTCTGCCTCGTACCTGAACAACAGCTTTTGTTCTGCTTGGAGCGAGCGCAGTATGGACCCAGATGATTTTCAGGTAAAGCCTCACGTCCCCTCACACCTGTGGGAGGCTTTAAAACTACAGCATGTGGCTAAAATGAGATGTTTACCCCAAAAAGACATTTTTTAAGATCAGACTAAACTTATCTTCACTTAGAGTTAGATAAGAGTGCCTCCTTCTAATTCAAATAAGATTCAGTAGAAGAATCCCTATGCAGGTGATTCAAGCCAACACCTCAAATACCTGTTACAGCCACAGGAAATCAGGCAATATATCAGGAAGAATTATTTCCAAATGCTTGAAGGTGCCATCTGTTCAAACAGTTGTATGCAAATGTAAACGGCCTGGGAAAGTACAGCCATATCAAATGGGCTGAAAGGCCGCTCAGACAGGAAGAAGCCAGAAAACAGTTTGCAAATGAATTCATTGTTTTTGGAGACACTTCCTATAGTCTTGATTAGACTAAACGTTCACACAGGAAATCTTGATACTCAATTTTGATTCTCCTAACATCAGATTCCTTTGCTTTTGCATCGTAGTTCATGGTACTAATTAAATGTTACCACACTCAGACTTATGTGTGAACAGTTTATGACCCGGATGCTCAAAAGAAGAACGTAGAAGTTGTTGAGCAGTGCGACCCGACAGTGTTGCCACAAGATCATAACAAGACAAAGGAAGCTAAGAAAAAAGAAAGCACTGCTAGCTGCAGCCATTGTTTACCCCCAGATTTACAGCGTCTCACTTCTTCTGGTGCAGAATTTTGATGCATGTCTCCCATCATTGACATAAAAGTTGGAAAAAATGCATCATGACCGAATGGTCTGATGACTGCAAACGTTCTGAAGTCTACCAGATCTGATTGAGTACGACTTATGAAGTGGCACAAGCCAGATCTTTTGGAGAAAAAAGTTGTCATTGGAAAAAGTTGCATATGGGCAAACAAAATTGGATTTGGGTCAAATTTGCCTGCTGTGTGAACGTAATCTCAGACTGAAGGGTTAGGTAGAGGTTAGTCATACAGTTTAAAAGGACAAAATATGTTTGTTTTTTTTATACCGCGCATGTAATTATTTGGTTTAACTGTAATTTACCAAATGTAGAGGAAATCCCAAGATCTCTAAATGTGATACTGTTTACATAATTTACTAGAAGGCATGTTGAGTCAAATTTATGACCTCTATTCACTTTTCCTTCATTACACCCCCAATGTTTTCTCCTGACATAAAAATGACATTTAGACTTTCCTCTGACTTGTTTCTTTCATTGTCTTTTCCTCTCGGTCATTTCAACTTTCTGCTCAATCCCAACACCAATTTCCTGCTTTCTTCATATGAATCAGGATGAGCTTAAGAAGTTGTATGCCCAGTTAGAGGTCCAAAAGGTGAAGAAGATGACAGCAAACAACCCTCATCTCTCAAAGAAGCGCAGTTCTCGATGTGCACTGGGAAGATCGCTTATCAAAAAAATTACTGAGTTCCCAGAAACCGTAAGTCGGCAGTGCAGCCGTGACGAGAGGGATGGATCCTTCCGCATTAGAAGTGGGAGTCACTCTGATTCGTTTAGGATGGCGCCAGATTCTGTAAGTATCAGCTACAGAAGTTCAATAAAATCCAATTCATCATTTATATGCAAGTCCCAAAATGATCATCATTATGTGAGAGAGAGAGGCTCCTCATTCCGTGACTCTACGTTAAGGGCCAATTCTGTGAAGAGATCCTCCCAGCGATCTGAGACTGACTCCCTGGATATTCCACCTGGGATGTGCAAGTCCGCCAGTGCTCTGAACTTGACAATCAATACCAATCTGCTGCATCCTGATCACACAAGGCTTCATAAATCCTGGAGCCTGAGCTCCTCTACCACCCATTCCATAGAGAACATCCCAAAGATATCTGGGGGAAGTGCAATGCAGTCAAAGCAGAGCCTTTCCATTAGCGATCAGACACGGAGTGCCCTCCAGTCTGAATCATTTGACAAGGCTGAGGTCTGTCCCTGGGAGGTGGAACCAGAACAATCTGGGGACAAGAACACAAAGCATGTTACATACGCAAGCTCAAAGGACAGTGAGGAAAAGGAGTTACCCTCCCCACAAGCACTTGTTTGTCCCTGGGACCATCTGCTGCCTGTTGAGAAGACTCCTTCAGTGGACAAAAACTCCCAAGCTGACAGCGTGTCACCTAAAACCCCAGTAACTGTGTCTGCAAGTGCACCAGGTACACCAAGACCCAAGGTGATGAAGGATCAACGAGTCTTATCCTTCCGCACCACCACTAATAAGTGGCTCTCTGTGAAATCTTTTATGTCATCTGTTGACAGTAGCAAGTTCAGTAAGGAGATACATTTAAACAGGGAGGATTCCCTAAAAAGCCAGGAGAGTGCCTCCACAACACCGGTATCTGGATCATCCAGTAGGCGTCCAAGCATGGACAAGAAGTCACTGCAGAAATTTAGTATGTCAACAACAGATGGAAAGCCCAGTCTTGTGAAGCAGAATGCCATCAGACTGTCTTCTACAGATTCCTCTGATAGAAGCCCACGAAGGATTGTGATTGTAAGATCAAGCATTTCCCCTGTTGATGCTGATGATCCTCAAAAAGAGGGCAGCCACGAACATGTGTTTCTATCAAGACAGAGCAGCAAACGTAGTAGCATAAGTTCCCGGGAGACTATAAGCAGCTCAAGAACCCCTTCAACTCGTCGAAGAGGCAGCAATCGCATCAGGCCAACTGTCAATGCGTCTTACACAGATGTTTGTCCTTGGGATGGAGCAAGTTCTGCACAACCAGGAGAAGGACCAAAGAAGCAGCAGAGCATCAAAGCAAACATCTGTTCGCAGGAATCCCAGGTGATGGAGCGCTCAAATGTTTGTCCATGGGAATCACAAAACCAAGGGACTTTGAGAGGACAAGAGAAGACTAGGGTTGAAGCTTGTCCTTGGGAATCACAAGATATTCCGGTCACTCCGCAATCTATGACATCCAAAGATCCACAAACTCAATCTTTTAAAGTAGACGTTTGTCCCTGGGAGAATGTAGAAACTCCACAAATTTCAATAAGACAAGACAGTGAATACGCAAATGTTTGTCCCTGGGAGGTTCAGGACAAGGATGAAAGTACATATGAAAACCTAAATCCTGCAAGAAACAAAGGTACGCTGATGGTACCTTTTCAACAAGAAGTCATGAAATCTGCCATCTATCCCAGTTCATCCACAGAAGTTATAAAAGTTACGAAAGCACACAACACAACATCCCCTTCCCTGAATGCAAGTGCGCAACTGTCCAAAGCAGTTGAAAGCTGTCCATGGGATTTCCCCGATCCACCTAAACCCATGGAAGATATTTGCCCATGGGAAACAGGAGACAAAGAACCTTCACACCAAGACTCTGCTTCGCAAATGACTGTGAACAAAGATGTGTGTCCCTGGGAAACTGGCCATCAAGACAAACCTGATGTATCTGAAAAAACTGAAGCAACAGATGGCAACAGGGTGAATGTTTGTCCATGGGAGACCAAGTCTTGTGAAAAAAAGGAAGTGTCCAAAATGGAGTCTCAAGGGCTGCAAAGCCCATCAAAAGTGTTAAGAAAGCAAGACAGTGGTAGGACAGACGTCTGTCCATGGGAGACAGATGATCCAAAAATTCTCAAAAACAAGGACAATGCTTTGGCAGATGTTTGTCCATGGGACACAGAAGATGCTAAAGTTACAAAAGGGCAAGATAGCATTAGAGAAAATGTTTGTCCATGGGACACAGAAGACGCTAAAGTTACAAAAAGACAAGATAGCATAAGAGAAAATGTGTGTCCGTGGGAAAACGAAGAATCTAATGTCTTAAAAAAGCAGGACAGTATTAGAGAAAATGTGTGTCCATGGGAAACAGAAGACCCAAAAGTGCTGACAAAGCAAGACAGCACACGGACAGATGTTTGCCCATGGGAGACTGAAGAAACTAAAGACAAAGATGTTTGTCAATCCAGTATCAAAGAACAGGGAGATGACGTAAAAGTTCCCCCAACTGTTGCAGAAAATGTTTTGTCTACTAACAGTGACGCAGATGTCACAGACAACCAGATGACTCTCGAAGATGAAACTCCAGGAGACATGGACACGGAGCAGACGGACGAGTCTAAAGCCAACTTGGCTTTGGGTCGGCGTGACGCTTTGTGTCCATGGGACATCATCAGGAGCGCATCAGGCTCATTTACAGACAATACTACAGACGTCTTTACATGGGAGCCTGAGAACATCCCAGAGGAAGATGAGGAAGATGATGCAGAGTGTGCCGCTGAGGCTCTCATTTTCCCACCTGATTTGTGAAATCAAATGGAAAAAAACAATAAACGCTTTCTGCTATTTGAGTTAGCAGGAGTTAGGGTCAACCCTAACATTGAACTATACACTGCAAAACAATACTTTACCAAGTATTTTGAGTCTAGTTTCTAGTCCAAATATCTTTGTACACTTCAAATGAGACAAATTTAACTTACAAGTAACTAGTTTTAAGTCAATAATTCCTTAATATTGATGAAAAAGTTCTGCTTCCACTGCCAAATTAATTTATCATGGGAAAAAACTTGGTATAAATTAAATAATTTTTCAGTGGAACTAGTACTTTCCATCAAATTTAAGGAATTATTGGCTTAAAACAAGCTCCTTTACCTTGTTGAAATGTTACTTAGAAGTTAGTTTGGTCTTATTTCAAGTGTATTAAAATATTTAAACTAGAAACTAGACAAACAAAATACAAGACTTTTGTTTTTACAATGTAGTGTAAGTTGGATTGTGAGATCTGTCATAGAGACTCAATTACTTATGATACATTTTGCAAACAAGTTTTATTTTCTACTTTTGCGTATTTATTACATCCTCTGTTGCTTCTGCAGGTAATTGCACGCACATTGAATGGCAAAAACAGCTGCTTTCACTCTCCATTTTAAATGAAAATGTATTTTGTGTCATGTTTTTTTTATTATGGGCCTAATGTGTGCTTGTTTAAGTCTGATCTTAAACCTGCAGTTTTGACAGATTTAAATGCAGTATGGGAAGTCTAGTTTTCAATGAATGCTTAATGCTTTGCAATAAAATGTTTTTAGATTTAAAAACTACTAAAAGTGCATAGCTTCCAACCAAATGACAAGAAGCATAGATCTAAAAGAATTACTCTTGAATCTTTTTTCGGTATTTGGTATAGATTTAAAAATAGTTATAAAACCCATCAAAATTAGAAACACAGAAAATGAAAAAAATCAACTTTTTTGCAGAATAACAGAAACCCTTTCTTTACCTTAGAAGTAAAACTTTACCATGTCTAACATCAATACAAATTTTTCATCAAAATGAAATCTACCAAGGATGACATGCTAATAATTTTTACATTTCATTTAATTCATGTTTGTGGCATAATAACGTTCCTACAACATAAGAGAAATGATGCTTACGTGTACATCTCAGAACGCAAGAAAATGGTTTATTCAGAGAACTCACCATCAAACCGAGAACTACTTTGTGTTTGTCAAGTTATTTTGTAAGTTCTATCATATTTGTATCATGTCTTTTTAAACAAATGTATGAATTACTGCAACACAATCCATGATTTGCCTTGTGAAGAAAAGCAGGTAGAACCATAATTATTAGCAATATTTATTTTCCATTGCAGAAGTCAGCATCTTGTACATTTGGTGCAGAAATAAACCACTCCGTTTCTAGAGCTCTGTGCATTTTTATTTCTTGCATGTACAAATAAAATTACTCTCACAAGCATAATAAAAAATGGTTGTTTGAACCAAAACTCAGATTTTTCTTCACAACCTTCAAAACCTAAAAGATTTTTTCTTAACATAAGTAGAAAAAAAACAAAGTATGGTTTCCTCCTCAAGCAAGAGTAACTCCATCCAATAATTCAATGTCATGAGTATTTCCTTAATGTCCTCAGTTTAATCTAATGACCAGCGCCTCCTGCTGACCTACTTATTCCACTGTACTGCTGCTGGTTTGGGAACTTCATAGTTGAGGGCATCAAATTCTTCCCATGGCTTCAGGTCTGGACCAGGTATGGCAACCGTCTGGAAGAGACACCAGAGCAGAGGAGTGTTTATCGACAAGTCGCTATATAACAGAAAAATACTAAATATATATTTAATAGTTTACAAATTATATTTGTAAACTACAAATATAATAGTTTATATTTGTAGTTTACAAATATTTTGTAAAGCAAATACATTGTATTTGTACAAATTATTCAACAAATGTCATGTACTGTAACCTCACTACTGAGCAACCAAACGCTAAAAAGACAGGCTGGGTTACAAACCGATGGACATGGTGTCTAGAATCAGTGAAAAAATGTCCAAATCAGATCTATGCAACACATTTTTTAACCTATACTGAGTGGCAGGTCATATCAAAACAAACAACTAATTACTTTTAATAATTAAGAAAAAGAAACTAGTGACCAGGGCGTCAACTTATTATTGTAGTAATCGATTAAACCACTTAAGCCTTTTAGACAATGTTTAAAATACATTAAAAGATGCAAGTAAACAGAAAGTTAATTTCCATTTTTAATAAAAATAAACATGTCACTGCAATAGTATATTCCTTTAGTGTACCCTTGATTATCTGTAGCATCTTCAGCTTTTTGAGTCTGAATATCCCAGTTCAGATTCAATTAATGAAATTAATTACTCAATTTGTTGACAGTTATTTCTATAATTGATTTATTGTTTCAACCCTACTAGTGACAGTAAAAAGTAAAGTAAAATAGCACTCGGAACATCTTGATCGCTGGTCTCCATGACCTTCAGCTATAAAATAATGTCTCTCCTCTGGTTTATCTCTACATTATTCTAACTCTGTAGCCTAGTTTCTCCAAGCTGCTTGTGCTTGTTGGTCTTCCTGTAAAAACTCAAAACGTCAACAGGAAATGCTGTTTGTTGCCAGTCATAATACCCCTACATTTTTTTTTTGTTTGATTAAATCTAAGCCATTTTGAACTTTTTCTCCAATTGTTATTTTTTGTCCTTATAAAATTATCAGTCTAAAAGTCTAAATAAGAATACTATCAGTGGTCCAAAGTGGACAGTTACCTTAATAACTGGGTCTTTGGGAGGAGCCCATGAGGGCACAATTTTCCCGTGCAGCCTCCATCTACTGTAGGGGTTGACCAGATGCCTTTCAATGACCAGGTACTCCAGGACGTCCTTTGGCTGCTCCTCGCTGCCCAGCATCAGCCGCCCGAAGCGATCATAGATCGCTAACGTCTGTAAAGAAAACCGCCATTTTAAAAAAGTCCATTAATCAGAAATCCTGATTATAACCCCCCCAAAAAAATCCCGAAACAGCACTTGCTTTGGTTGCTAGTTGACGAGTAATGAGTTGATCTAAAGCTGACTGATTTTATCATCGACTAGCGATTAATAGAAAAGCGTCAGTTTTCCTATAAATGTTCTCTTGTCAAGAGGAATGACTGTATTTCCATAACATAAAAGGCGAATGAAGTAAAACATGAGCAGTTTGTTGAGTGTTTATATTTCAAAACAAACAGCATAAAGTGCATTTTGCGTCACACAAAGGACCGCATTTCTTTTTCCCCGCCGCCATCTTGATTCTCGTACCAACGGCTCTGCTTGAGGATGCCCAGCGGCGCCCTCTGCTGGATGGCGGCCAAATTACAACACTAAAAAACTCAATGTTGTTAACTAATCAATCAGAACTAATTTTAATCAAATAAATTATTAATCAACAATTAATCGTAAATTGATTAATTGTTTGCATCCATGTCACCCACAGAATCTTCAATGTATATTATTCGGATTTTATGTAATAAAACAAAGTATTTGTCAAGTGGAAGAAAAATTATACATGGTTTTCAAATATTAAAAACATAAAATCTGAAAAGCGTGGCATATGTTTGTATTTAGCCTCCTATACTCTAATGCCCCAAAATCAAATCAAATGCAACCAACTATTTTAAGGACTCACCTAATTAGTAAATAACATCTACACTTAAACTCATAGTACATACAGTGATACCTGCTTGGAGTGCATACGAACTGTAACCTGCCCATACAGGTTGCCTTTAGTGACCATGTCGGGGCATCGGGCCTGCACCACTCTGGGCGGTTCCAGTGACTCGACAAACCTCCACCGGATCGTCTTGTAACGATTGCCTCTCGTCATCTCCTGCAAACACCGTAGCACAGCGCTGACAGTAGTTAGGACAAAGAAGCAGGGACAGGTGGACACTTCAGGAAGAGGAGAAACTTACAGGATAACATCTTTCTGTAACCAGAGAGTGAAGCTTCTCTTTATTGAAGCTGCAAAACAAAAACATCTAGTTAGTTTGGAGCCAAAGCAACGTGTTCACATGCAGACTAGTGATTGATGTGTAAATGATTGTATTTGTCAGGTGGGCAGATCCTCCAGGATTTCATGATTGTTTTTGTGATGAAAATACTGATTTTCTGGTTCTAATTTAGAAATATTTGCAAAGCATTTTGCAATATTTCTTCCTTATTAAAAACAAGTAGACAGATGGGACACACACATTTTTATCAATTAAAGAACTTAAATAGCTAAATTCTTATTGATCACTGACTATGACTTGACAAGACTTAACTTAAACAGCAGTGTTGTAGAAGTAAGAAATACTGCCACCTGCAGGTAGGAGTTGGCCAATTCAACCAGAGAATTTGCTCAGAATTATACATTAGCACGAAAAAATTTGGGGATTCTATTGATTGTGTGTGATTTTCTGAGATCACAGAACTGCTAAAAACTTGAGGGACTGGCTGGGAAATCAAAAATGTGACAATACCACAATGTCACAACCACTTTTATTTAAGTCCCTTCTTTTCTTCTGAAATATTTATCTTTTAGTGCAGTGTTAGCTTTAAGAACACCCTGTCTGTACTACTGTTGAGTCTGAATTTCAATAGTATTCTGATCACTATTTGATAAATATTGGAACTAGTACTTTTTAGAATCAATACTAAAGTAACTATTGTCTTAAAATAAGTTCCTATAGCTTAGTTTAGTTTAGTCTTGTTTCAAGTGTACTAAGATATTTTCAAGAGAATCTAGACAAAAACACTTGGTAAGATTTTATGTTTTTGCAGTGTAGGAAATATTTCCAGACGTGAAAAACAGGACAAACATGGAGCTGACAATAAAAGACCCTTTTACAGTAACACTGTTTTACAGTTAACAAGCTGCCAGCAGTGTGTCTGTTGAGCAGCAGACTACTGCAGACAGCCTGACTAACTAACCAGTTAAAATCAGCTCGTTGCACTGTAATTACTCTGAGTACCAAATCAAAAGTAACTACAAAAATTGTCACAGATATTTATTTGCTATCCTATTCTGGGTCAAAAGAATTAAAAAAAAGCAGTAACATGTGCACCTGCATGGCCTGCAGCTCCTACTGGATAACATGTAATAACTAATGGAAATGTACAGGAAAACACTAACTGAGCACTAACAAGATAACGGACCCAGAATGGCCCTTATAAATTACTCACCAGTTTATTATTGTTTATTATGACAGTTAATGTTTCATCAGCAGATCTGAGAACAGTGTGAGGATATCTCGAGCTTCAAACACAATCCTCACAGTAATAAACATATTTTGTTGGCTGCCTGTATCAGCCGTCTGCAGGGGGAGGGGAACGAGGCAAGAGTTCATCTTCTTACTGTGTCAGGGCGTTGTGAGCCTCTATGAAGATCTCTTGAGCTTGCTCTGCAAACGTCTTTGTGCTGAACTGTGAATCGTATTCTTTGATTTTACGAATCCTGAAAGAAGATTTTAAAAATCCTTATTTTATATAGCTGCAGTATACATTTTATAAATAATATTTGTTTTGCATATATGTTGAAAAACTATGCAGTGACTTTATGGTATGAGACAAACTATCTGTGGAAGAAAAAGAAAATATCTCAATCTCCTCTGCCTTTTACCAGTGCTAACTAGAAACAACCAGTCAGTGCCAGGGGGAGGATCTTAGTGCTGTCAATCAGAATCTCATGTGGCGCTGCTCATCCACACTTCTCCTTCCCACTTGATCTCTGCTACGCTACAGCCTGTCATGAATGCTAAGACTAGTTAGCATAGCCGCCAATGACGGTGGATAAGCAGTTTTTCTGAAACAATAAATTGTTTCTCCACCATTAGCACATTTAGCTCCAAGTACATGAGGTTTGTTGACAGCGCTAAGACCCTCCTCCTGGCTCTGATTGGTTATTTTTTATCCTGAGCTGTGCATTTCTTCAGACGGCACCGCAGAGAGGAGATAGAGGAGATCAAACTTTTCACAGATTATTAACAACAGAACATGAAGAGAAAACCAGACTTACGCGAGTTGTGATGCGGCGCTCTGTCGTATCTGTTCTGTTCGCTGTCTCAGGCCTTCCTTAGACAGAGTGGAAAGGCGTGCGTCTCCTTCTGGAGGGATGTACGGGTCAAACACTCCCGCTGATGAAAACAGGACAAAACTGATCATTTAATGTGCGTCTTAAATCCAGATGAAATTTTCAACAAGAATATGTTTTTTCAACCAGAAAAGAGTTTAAGTCACTCATGCAACTAACTTTACCTGAGCAGGCGATGTTAATGGGTCTCTCTAAGTACTGCTGTCGGAAGACGATGCCAGCTGCTCGAGCCTTAGCCTCTGGGTTTTCTTCCTTCTTCCCCCTCAGGCCCACCGCTGGAGGAATAAAGTACCTCTTCTTGGTCCGAACCGGCAGGAAAAGTGGGCCAGGATGCCGTACATCCAGAACTAAATCAGCATTCTGAGAGTGGAAATTTAAAGAAGTGATTAATCACCAAATGTTTGATACATGGTTCATAATACTAAGCTAAATGACAATAAACATGGCCTTAATGGAGACTAAGCAGTTAAAAAACTACTTTATCATATTTAACAATATTATATACAAAAAGAGACGGGCCAACAGAAAGTTGATTAAGCTGCTGTGTCAGGCCCCCAAACCATCCAATATGCTATACTTTTAACCCAGACCATATATCTAAATTTTGCATCTCTGTTTATTGAGAATGAAAATAGTATTAAAATTGATTTGACAGTTTCAACATGGTGTTTGTTGTTTAATTTTCAAAGGAATTGGGAAGTTTACACTGTAAAAGTGCAGAGAATTATTGTAATGTTTCCATTGTTGCAATCTGATGCTACAACCTTAAATCTTAAGAGCTCAGTTTGTTCACAATTACATCCCAGCAAACAATACCAGTTACATGTGATTGATTTTAAGCTCCATTCTCTCCCTCTTCTAGATTAAACCAAATCTGTATTGAAATGCTGTCAGTATTAAACTATTGTAATATTTTTGTTCTAACTTTATTTATTAAACAGGAAAATTTATACACATGTATTACAAATTTTCTGCCGAAAACGTGAGCATCGTAGGTTGATGCTAAGGCCTCTGAAGATTAAACAATGTTCAAAACAAATAGGGGAAAAAAAATAACGCTTTGTTAGCATGCTGACTTTATGACAATCTCATCAAACATCATAGTACCTTTAAGTTTCTGCGTGCAACGATACGAAGAGACCCAAACGTCCTCGTTATGGATGTCGCCATCTTGCCCCAATTATCCGGAAAGTGAAAAGCAGCTTCCGGGAAAACCCTTTCAAATTAAAAGCAACACATTGGCCGTTTTTTCAAGGCTCTGGTGGATTTTTCTAATAAAAAGTGTAATTCTTATAATTGTTAGTTCAACTTATGGACCTAATTTAATTATTTGCGCACATTATAGTAGCAGTTTCTCATTCATTCTAAAAAATGACAAATGTTTTTGTACATGCATCAAATGTCTATACATTTCTCTGCTACTGCTTTCGTAATTTCTAGATTTCTAAAGTCCAGACTATTTGATTGTTTTCATATAGAACTTTTGTCGTCTAAACGTACAGCTGGAAACTCTTAAGTTACATTTTATTCTATCTTTTGTCAAATAATCATCTTTATATTGTTATAGCACTTATTTATCCATGGTACTTCTCGTATGTTTATTGTTATTGTTTATTGTTTATAACATGAGTTATTTTGTCACCTCCGTTTTTAAATCTTTAGTAAATATTGATTAATAAAAAAGAAAAAGTCTGTTGCCTGCGCTGCCTCACACACGTTCTGAACGTAGGCCTGGACGCGATGACGTCACTTCTCTTGAACTCGACGCTGATTAAGCGAAGTTGTTTGGGCTGTACAAGAGCGAAGAGTAGCGCTGAAAGGTTTTCAGTTCATGTTGCTGCTCTTCGGACGCACGGTTCCGCTGCTTTTCACGCATACAGTCACCAGCTACTGTCCATCCGCACTGCCGAATCCCAACTTCATCAATTCCGTGTTCATAAAAATCGCAAAGATAAACGGCGCTACTACACACAGTTCCTCGTTCAGCAGCGCAAGCGGCCAAAATACAGGAACCATGCCCGAAAGAAGGCCCTTCGTGCGGTTACCTACTGACGTTTGCCCTGTCAACTATGGGTTGTGTCTGAAGCCAGATCTGATCGACTTCACCTTTGACGGCAAGCTGGAGGCAGAAGTGGAGGTAAGTTGCTTGGCTTCAGACATGGATGATGTTGTCTGAGCCTGCCAGGCAGGGATTTTGTTACGTAATCTGACCAGCTAACGTTGCCACTCGCTAGCCAATTTATCGTGGTTCACTGATCGCGGGTAACTGTTCACAACTAGCCCGCTAACTGTTGTTGTGGGTGTGTTAACTGAAGGTCGCTAATGTAAATCTGTAAGCGTTTCGCATTGGCCTGAAAAGCAGCAAGAGACTTCTGTATATTGTTAATGGGCTAGTCACTAAAGCTAACACAGCTGTGCAGAAGGTAGCAGCAGACCTGCACTCTCATGTTAGCATAGCCTACCGTTTAAATATCTTCAAAGTTAGCCTTCATGCTAACAGCGTCCGCCTGCAAGTCTAACGTGAGACCAGTTTAGATCACCTAACAACTAAATCTTACTTTAATGATGATTATTACTGCCTCAAATAAGCCGAGGTACAGCTAGCTAATGCTGTCAAGTGTTTGCTAAATCATGGCAACATCGTGTCGCTCCCTCCCACTCGCTCGCCCAGTCTGACAGTTGCCCGTTGTAACAGCAGTTTAGTTGTACAAAGATGAGTAGCATCTAGTTACAAATACTCAGTTAATTTAGTTTTCAGTTGTTGCCAATTCACAACACGTCTCAACGCACTTCAATCATACATACATTGCAGTTGATCCTACTTGTCAAACAGTGCATGGAGTTCAGTTAATTATTCAAATTAGTTTAAAATGTTTTCTATCTAAGGAAACCCAGCTGATTACATTGTCATTGACTTTGCAGCACACTTTCTTATTGAACAAACATGTAGTGATCTATGGAGGAAAAACTCTTGCAGAACCTGGCTCAGACTGAGGGGTCATCTGCCACAACCGACTCGAGGTTAAGACAGCGCAGATGCACAAAAAAGAAACAGAATGACTGATGTAGGAGTACTTTTTAAATATGTGTAAAAAGTTAATTGAAGGAGAGTAAGAACGTTTAGTTGTTGGCAGAATTCTCTCAGACCAGATGCAGCTTTTATGGATATAGAAAGCATAAAGTTTACAGTGGAAATAATAGAAAATATTGCTAATTGGAGAGTTATTGAAGGAGATAGTGATGTTGTCCCCCTTAGAATGAGGCATGAATGGACCAGAGCCAGGGAGAACCGTCTTTTCGGACTGCATTCCCCATGACAGATTGGGCCATGTGACTTTAACATAAGCATTCTCTGTTGTTCTTATGTTATTGTCTGACTACTGAACCTTTTGTGCCACTTAGAGATAAAAAATGTAGTATTTATTTATTGTCACTGGAAGTACTTTTCCTTGTTTTAACATATAAACACTATCTTCTTTAAGTATTAGTTTTATAAGTTTAACAGTAAACAATTTGATTTGGAAATATTTTTTCTTCCTAAGTTTATTTTGAAGTTTTTTTTATTTTAGTCTTTAAATATTACAATTTTGGTGTAACTTTATATTTTTGTTTATCTGACATCATTTTTAAATATTAAATCAGGTTATGATCAGTTACTCCAGTACTTCTGTAGTCTTTTTGTGAAATATGTTTTGTACTCTTGAGTAACTTGTTGGACGGCCACTTTTTATTGAAGTAAAAATATGTTGACGTTGTGATACTCTTTCTTCAGTACAGTGTTTTGCCACACTACCCATATATGATTAGGCTGTTTAGGAGCGTAATATGTACTTATATCCCTAAAAACGATACATAAATACCACCAATAACTGTTAAAAAAAAAAACTATATTGAGGGTGCTATAGATAGGCTGTTTAAATTAATGTTAAAGTATTTGTTCATGTCCAATATCTGACGAATCATAATTTGCACATAACGTTATCATTTGTTTCTGTCTGACAGCATTTTTAAATATTAAAAATGTTGTCAAAATACCCATGAGTAGCTGCTATCAGCTACTCATTACTTAAGTAGCTTTTTGTATCAAATATTTTTTCACTAAGTAATTTCTTGGACGGCTAATTTTTACTCGTACTGGATTAAAAATATGTTGACGTGACGGTACTTTAACTTGACTACAGTTTTTGGCTACTCTACTCAACATTGTGTATATTATAATTCTGTACAACCCAATGTATAATTAAGAAAACCAATCTTAATGTAAAATAGGCAACTATTAAAAAAATAAATAAAAAAATCAGTAGCTCTGCATAGTGTGCACTTCCGCCCATTGTGTGGCCACCAACAAATCAGCCACCTGTGCAAACATGTCCCTGCTTGTAAACTCTCCCTCACTGCACATTAACAGAACATAATTCAAGACCCAGTTTATTAATTTCTTGTATAAACATGTGGACTTGCAAATAGTACTCCATATAACTAGCTGTGCCTTGGAAATGTAAATATACTTGTTGAACTTCTGCACATTTTGTCCAGTTAACACCACAAACATGAGCGTGTTTTATTGCATCCTGTGTGATAAACCGACACAAAGTAAAACAGTAAAGTAGTGCATGATTAAGTGGAAGGAAAATGCATCATTTTCCTTCCACAAATTCACTTAGACATGAATTTTTACAATTTCAAGTCTAAAGATTTTTGTAGTTTTGTAAGTGTGTTGCACAATGTTAGAAAATCTGGCTCTTGATAAATATTGAGATGACAGTCAGGTATGAAATCTTTCTCACCAGTCCTTCCATCACTTGGAAAATATTAGCCAACAATTATTGCCCTCCAAACAGAACTTTGCAATATGAATACTGCGCACACTGAGACGATATGTTATATATTTTGCAACATATTCTGCTGTTTGTATTCAGCACGAGATGTATCTCATATTAAAATTGAGAAAAACCAATTGCCTTCTAAGTTACGCAATTATTAAATACATTCCACCTCTGTGAAATTAAATCAGAAGTTTGTTACTATGTGTTCCTTGAAGGCCAAGGAACCCACCGCACAACTGTGGAGACGTTTAAAACAATGTTAGGTTATAAAACAATATCCCAAGTTTGGAAGATTTTTGCTGAATGATGTTTGAAGAACCATCCAAAAATAAATTATTACACAATTGTGAAGATAGCAATCTATGGTACCCACCTAAACTGACAGGCTTTGCAACAAGAGCATAATTCAGAAGCAAGAAAGAAATTATTAGTGACTATGGAGGAGTTACAGAGATTCAGTGCTGATAGGAAGATGGCTGGAGCCAATACAGGTCAGTGTTGGAGAAAACAAAGCAAAGACACCGGAGGCAGCAACAGACTAGACTTTAAACCAGGGGTGCTCAAGTCCAGTCCTCGAGAGCTACCACCCTGCAACTTTCAGATGCACCCTTGCTCCAACACACCTGAATTAAATGAATGGCTCGTTACCAGGCCTGTTCAGAGCTGATCCCCGTCTGTTGGAGTAAGGCTGTATCTAAAAGTTGCAGGACGGTAGCTCTCGAGGACTGAACTTGAGCACCCCTGCTTTAAACAATCAAGAGAGTATTCTTGTGTTTAAATACCCCAAAGTTCAGATCCAAGCTGGAAATGATTCCCAAGATTTGATTATTTTTGTTCGAGGACACCGTCCAGCTAACATGACCAAACACGAGCCATTTTGTAAAGTAGAACAGGCAAAAATGTGAGTCTCTAGACGAGCAAAGTCGGTAGAGATATACCCTAAAAGACTTGCAGGTGGTTTTACATAGAAATGACTTGGTGTTGTATTACTGGTCTTGTGAAGAGGATGGTCCATGTTGTCCAATATGTCCTCCTCTGTACGGTCATCTCCAGAGGTTCCACAGTAGGACCCAGCGCATAGTCAACTTTATCATCTTGTTCAGCTTTCAAGGGTTTATTCACACCAGCCACGTTTAGTCCGCTTTAATGAAACTCTAGTTCATTTGCCTAGAAAGTCCATTTTGTTTGGGGAGATGTCAATGTGCAATCAAACTCTGATGCAGACCAAAAATGTGAACTCTGGTCTGGCTACAAACCTAGGTTTCGATTCAGTTGAAGTAAACTCTGGCAACACATATGTGAACGCCAAGCGGATTGGAGACCGCTCTAAATGCAGAAAGCAGACTATAGTGCATAGCATTCTGGGTAAATGCAACCAAAACAAAACAAAGCATGAGTGTAACACTCGTGGTCTTTTACAAACGACAAAAGTGAAATCTTACAAATGCCAAAACCTGACTGCTTCATCTTTGTTTACATTTAGTGAAGAAGGAAGTTGCTCTTGTTGTGTTTATGTGTTCAAATGTTGCAATGGAACCGGATCTACGGGACTGTCTGGTGTGAAAACATCTTAAGGTACTGGCTGTGATGCTGCTACTCCAACAGATGATGACAGAAGTGCTTACACATTCCACAAGATTATAGAAAAAATGCTGTATACAGTTGGAAACACTAAAGGACTTAAAGTACCAGGAGTACAGTCTGCTTTGTTTTACTGCTGCTTGTTTGACACATTCCTGTTTCTCCTGAAACCTCACCTTTGTTTTTAAATTCAAGAAGAGATGATTGTTTCCACCCCATGCCACCAAGCGGTCCACCTGCTCTCTGTACTCAATGTCTTGTGCATATATGATGCGCTTGACAACTGCAGTGTAATTGGAGTATGTCTGCAGATGGCAGGACTATGACTATAAGTGGAAGTTTCAGGTGTACAGAGTGAAAAGGAGTGGGCAGAGTATTGTCCCCTGTGGTGCTCCTGTTTTTTATATTGCAGAATATTTTCAAAGCAAATGTACTGCCACTGTTTGACAGTAGATATGGAAAAGTTTAAATTTAACATTTTAATGGAATATGCATTTTATTTACCAAAAGTATTTCAGAGTCATGGAGAATGACGTTTCATGTAACGTCAGGAGGGAAAACTAAGCGCAGATTCGTAGTTATGGGCTGCTGATCAACTGGATCATCAGGAAATGTGATCACAAAAAGCCCAAAGGATGTTTAAGCTTTTTCATGGTCAACCTGTCACACTCTCAAAGCACGGCAGTTGTAATGGTAGCAGCTTACTTGTTTAAAGGTGAACAGTACTTGCGTTACAGGTGTTTTCAGAAATAATGAAAATCTGTGCAGCCAGTTAGAACTGCTTCCATGAACTTTACAAAGTCACGACAGCCCTCAGAATCAACCGTGCCTATTAGCGTCATGTTTTTCCCCCATAATTTTGCCATTTCTGTCATCGCATCCTCACCAGTCAATCTGTTGTATTCTCAAAGCAAAGTAATTACAGCAACATATCAGCTTAAGTAAAGGTGAACAGGTGTTGCGTTGCAGGTGTTTTGGGTAATGATGACAGACGGTTTGTGCAGCCAGTTAGAACTGGTACTTGAAAGAGAGCACACAACGAGCATCTGTTTGCTGTGTACATTTGATGTTTCTCACCATTAGCACACATAGGGAGGGTCCTGCTGGGCTTAGTGTCATTCAGTCATAGTAGATGAAGTATCACATGCTGCTGATTTCTGACGCTTATTTTATTTGTAATGTTCCAATTTGAGTCCCCTCCACGTCTGCTGTTTGATTGCACAATCCGCAATTGCACCAAATTCTGCAACAATCAGATTTTGTAATTCTAAAAGCAACTTTTTAAGAAGCTGGACTGAAATCAGATGGTCACTTGTTTTGCCATCACAAAATGTAGATATATAGACAAGAGGCAGTTTAGAGAGGGAGGCGCTTCCCTCTCAAAAGACACTACACACTATCACTTATGTACATCCAACTGTTGGCGAAGTTTGAAATGCATTTTAAATGTCTTTTCAGGTTTAAGCATCTGCCTTCACTTGCAAACTGTCCTGATGGTTGATTTCAAACACAGTAGCATCATTCCTCAGTTTTTACAAACATTAAGAAAAAAAAAAAAACATTTCACAAAATCTCTACAAAAGCATTTATCTTAAAATAAAGTTTCAACCCTGGTTCAGTCCATGTCTTGAGGTGAGAAGTTTGCATTGCATAAGGTGTCAGCGGGTTAACGTAATGTGCTCCAAAGGCTCAGCAGTCTGTGTTTCTGCCTTCTGTCATGTTTCATAATTGCAGCCGGTTTTCCGCCTTGTCAGTCTCACAGCTGACAGCCGTGTCAAAACTCCTGTGCTACAAACTGTCAATGTCACTGTTACAGTGCACCAGCGTCTGTTCGCCCTAACAATAAATTCACAGTCGTTTCTTCACATTTTTTTGCGTCACAATTTAGAACGATCTGCTGCAGTAATCCTCAACTTTTCCATGTAAGACTTTACAAAGCAGTGCTGCAACAAAGACTTGCACTTTTCAGCTTGTTGTCATAAATTATTAAATGATTCTGTTTTATTATTTTACTTGTTTTACATTAAAGTTAAATTTTTCCGACTTTAGGATTGGAAATTTAAGTAATAGTCCTTAGATGTTGGGTTTCTGAGTAATAAAGTTGGAGGGATGTTGTTTTCTTTGCGTTAGTTTATGGGTAGAAGGGCAGAAAAAGAAAGGGAAGGTAGTAAATGGTGTCTGAGGGTCAGGAATTGAACCTGGGAGAGCTGCGTCAAGGTCTATAACTTCCATATATGTGGTCACACAACTCCAAAATCCAATCTGGCAACCATTCATCAAACAACGTAGCAATGGCTGAAGTTATATTATCTTTCAGATTTAATCATTGTATTGCTAATATTGTTGACATTATCATTGGATGAAGCTTTGAGCAAATCTATCTGGGTTCCCAACTTGGAACTGGAATGCATTTAAGTGATTCTGATTAATTTATTACTGGATTCAAGTTTAAGTTCACATCTTCTTCACAATCCCACTAAAGTGAGCCTGAGTACCACAGGAGGCCCTGGTTCCACAGTTTGAGAACTATGGACCAAGCGTGTCTTTCTTTCGCCTTGCTCTGTGCTGGATGGGTTGGGGAATAGTTTCGTTTTTAGCTTTTAAACATTTAGACACGTTGGATGTGTTCCAGGCTCTGATCCTATTTCAGTGCAAAGTGCAAGATTCAGACAAAGTTTCATTTACACTTTGGGTTTCCTTGCAAGCTGGATGCCAGAAAAGAGTTGAGCTAAATAGAGCAGAACTAGACTTTTATAGAGGGAGTTTTATTAGGGAGACCATATTAAGTCTATCGCAATAAGCAGTAAATCAATAAATTGTTCACTTTCTTTTTACCATGATTGAAAGACTGAGAGACACAATAAAAACAAAGTGTCTGTAACAAAAGAATTGGTTCAGAACTTTGGTATCTATTTTATTTGTGTTTTGGTTTTGTTTTTTTATTTTGGTGTCAAATGTTTGTTGGCAATGTGCATTGAGATTCACAACACATTTGCATGTGGAAAAAAAAAATTAAACCAGCTCATCCAGCCATCTACAGTTTAGAACGTGTTAATTTACACACTATTTTTGGTCTTGAGGGCTTTCCATACTCAGACACGCTGCATGAGTGAGCTTTTCTCACACGTCGCATTGCGCGTAGACACAAATGGCAAACATAAATCATGTCTGTCTTTGACATTGTGACTGTAGATTAAACTGTTTTCTGTCAATATTTACAGGTCATACAGGCTACAAATCAGATCGTGATGAACTGCGCTGACATTGACATTATCACAGCTTCCTTCGTACCAAAAGGAGCAGATGGTGAGGGTCACACTTTCAGTTTGGCTTTTCCTCCTTTCTTTTCTCATGTCACTGTCCTCACTAAAATATTGTGTTGACCTCTTTCACCTCTGTGTCAGCTGACTGAAAAGTCACACTAGTGTCATTTTTTCCAAGTCATCAGCCTTCCTCTCTCTCTCTCTCTCTCTCTCTCTCTCTCTCTCTGTCTGTGTTTCTCTGTTTTCCTTGGTTCAGAAATCAATGCCACAGGCTTCAACTATCAAAACGAGGATGAAAAAGTCACCCTGTCGTTTCCAAGTTCCCTACAGAAAGGTATGGAGGGTTTTTGCCTGTCAGAGAGTTGTTCAGAAAATGTATAAAAAACGAGAACAAATACCGGTGCTCTTTCTGTGAATGCCTCCACAGGCTCTGGCACGTTGAAGATTGAATTTGTGGGGGAACTGAACGACAAAATGAAAGGATTCTATAGAAGTAAATATACAACGGCTGCTGGAGAGACCCGGTATGCAGCCGTCACACAGTTTGAGGTGAGTGGATGGCGTCCGCAGGATGGGAAAACACAGTAGGCAGATTTATTGTTCTCAATTCAGTTGCTATTGAAGAAATAAGCTTAATACAAAGAGGTGAGGAAATTTGTTTTTATTTCTTTATTGTGCTACCCAGATTTTCGGATATTCTGCTTTCAGGATGAATCTAAAATGCAGTAAAACAATTACAGATGAACCTAATGTGTTTTTCTCTAAACGTTTTAATTCTCACGTCCAACTTCTCAAGTAGAAATTATAGTAGCCAGTGATGTTGCAGACATCAAGGAGAGCAGTCTGCATCAGCCACTGTTTGGGCCTTTGGTGTGTCAAGTCCAGCAGTGTCGAAAGTGGAGTCCAGGGGCCATTTGAGGCCCTTGAAATGGTTTTGTTTGGCCTCTGAGCAAAGCAAGTTAAGACTGGTTTAAAAAAATGTTGCCAACATCGGTCACCAATATAAAATGATTGGTCACCGATGAAACTTGAAAACTGTTTTTCTTTTAATAAGGTGTGACAGCGTATTAGGGCCATACTAAGAAAAAAATGACAGTAATATTATGAAAATAAAGTCGCAATGTAGCAGGAATAAAGTTGCAAAAACGTGGGAATACATTTTTTTATGACTTTATTCTGATAATTTAAATTTTTTATCTTCTTAGTGTGGCCCTAATACTCTGTCAGTCTGAAGGACCTTCTTTTTGTGTTTTTGATCTTTAATATATAGGTTTCATTAAAAAATTGTTGAGTAGGTAAAACTTTAAAAAAATCACAACAAACACATTTTTGCATTTTTAATTTAATTAATTTTGTGTCCCAACAGTAGGTGACGCAAGGCAAAATGTTTGGACGCCACTGGTCTAGTCAAAACAAAACTGCCCTAAACTTTGTAAATAATACAGTGACAGCCCCGAATTACCTGAATAAATTACAAAATTTATTGCCAAAAAGCATTGTTTTTATTATAACAAGAAAAATAACAACAAAATGTGCCCACTTCAGACAGAACTTTTATCAGATGGTGGGTTTAATGTTCTCTAAATGGACTGAACTTTCCAATCATTTTGACCACTCAAAGCGCTTTACACTAGAGTCACATTCACCCATTCGCACTCACAAACGCTCACACATTCATATACCTATGCGCAGAACGGTAGGTAAGTTGGGGTTAAGTGCCTTGCCGAAGGACACATCGACATTGCAGGAGGAAGCTGGAATCAAACCTACAACCTTCCGATCACAAGACGACTACTCTTCCCACAGAGCCACAGTCACCCACTAAATATAGATGATCCTCTTTTTAAAGAGTCTAGCTAAATGTAAAAACCTTCAAAAACAATAGGATTTTACATGGTATAGACGTTGAATATTTTCCTAATTTTCAGAGATTATATTGCACTGGGAAGCAGCAGCGCCTCTAGTGGTCACATTAAGCATTACAGTTACTGCCCTGAAGATCCAAAGATCTCACAGTATGCCAACTGAAACAAACAAGGTGTGATAACTTGAAAAATGTAAGTGATGGCATTCGCCCTCAGGGCATGTCTTTCTCTGTCCTCCATGTTTCCGCTGAAGCGGCTCCATGGACAGGAAGGCGCCTGTTCTTTACTGGTTCTATAAAAGAACTGCTTTGGTTTTCTGGAGAAGCAACTCGTTAAATCTTTCACAATCTTAATCAGCTGATCTTTGATCAGTAAACACAACAATAAACACAACATCTAGGGCAAACGACACCTGGTGAAGTTAACAGGGTTTATCCTTGAAAATGCTTGAATTTCAGGCTGGTGTTTTCAAGGTTTGGAACGTGCTTGATTTCTGGGTAAAGTCTTGAACATGATCAATTTTCAAAATGCACAGTTTAATTATAAAGTTTAATCAAATACTTGGTTAAAAGTCTAAATTTGGAAAACCTTACAGTTGAATCCAGATGTTTTCATGCACCTAATATAAAGACAAACATTTTTTCTCACTGTCTGAAGTTAAATCAGACTACATTTTAATTGCTTTTAGTTAGAATTATCCAAATTTGCTGAAAGCCAAAAAAAAGTGAACATTTTGTATTTTATTTTAGATTATTTATTATTCTTAATGTCTCAATAATTTATTGATTTGTGCAGTTGAAATAAAGGTTGGCTGATATTTTATACGATAAGCGTAATTGGGAGTTTAAGCATCATTACTGTGAAAACAATAAATCAAAAATACTTACAATAAGAAAGTCATCATAATAATATAGAGCAGGACAAAATTACTGAATAATGAATTATGATAAGTGCTTCATATGAGTCTATGGATAATTATTGATTAGTTTTTTGTTTTAAATAAATTAAATACTGCCAAACTGGTGCTATGACCTTTTCTGTTTAATCCAGAGTTTTCACTTCATGACGCTATTTTTTAATTTTTAAGCAGTTATGAGGCACAGTGGTAAAAGTTAAACTTATTCTGTGCCAGTTACTCAACAGGGTGTTGCTAGGTAGCCAAAGAGTGAGCGAGTTGCTAGGTAACCAAAGAGTGAGCGAGTTGCTAGGTAACCAAAGAGTGAGCGAGTTAATTGATTCCGCCAAATTTGCTTAGCTGGCTGTGAAAATTCTGTCAGATTTATTATCTATTGATATTGATCACATATTTATCAGGATATGTTGTTATGGATTTATGAAAAATGATACAATAAATGCCCCCCTACTTAGTGGGTATTTTCTTATGTTCTGTTTTTCTTATATCACCCATCCAGTGACCAACTCCCTCCGAACTGAGCAACGTCTTAGTAAAACTCAAGTTTTCTTAATTTCTCTTCCTCCCTCTCCTCTCTTTCAGGCCACAGATGCCCGCAGAGCTTTTCCCTGTTGGGACGAGCCCGCCATTAAAGCCACCTTTGACATCACTCTGATAGTTCCCAAGGACAGAGTCGCCTTGTCCAATATGGTACGTCATCTGTTCACACCTCATTATAAGAAACTCCAGTCTCCTGCCCAAGTTGCTCTCTGCTGCCAACGTTCTGACATCTGTGTTTGTCGTCCTCTCAGTTTGCATAACATTAGGCAGATGGACGGCATTTTTTGCTGCAGGCTAATGCTATATTTACGTGAGCAATAAGCTTAGTCATTGGGTGTCAGTCTGAAGTGAAAGCGTTTGTATCTACATTTAATCAGCAGCCACTATCTGTTGGAGGTTATATATTCCACCACACCCCTCATAGCTAACATTTCACCTGATGTGTGCTGGGTAAATAAATCTGACTCTTTCTGAGAAATGAGTAAAACTAGGAGTTTGTTAGTCACAGGAAATTTTGAGTAAATCTTATTTCATTTACACTCTTTTGCTAGGTATGTATGGAGTTAATTTCTTGCCAAAATGTTGCAAACTTAAACATTTTATAAACTGTTCCAGAGTAGAAAATTATCTGTCCTTTGCATAGGAAAAAAAGTCATGAATTATCTTAAGCTACATTCACACAGCAGAAAAATGTGGGGGGTTTTCCCCCAAAATTGTGACCCAAATCTGACTTTTTCACGTCAGTCCGAACTGTCCAATCCGATATTTCCTTTGTGGTGCTAATTCGGATACATATCCGGTTGCTTTCAAAGCGTTTGGAGTCTGAATGGTCATGTTACATTTTCCCCGGCTTTCATCTTTTTTCAACAAGAAATTAAACCCCAAATATTTTAATTGTTTGAGGGGGAATCACACATTTGTTTTTAACATGGTATGAGGTCGACACCAGCTGTCTTTCCATTACAAATGTGCACAAAACTTTGTCAATATTCTGCTAATGTTGAAAAAACACAATTTCGCAGTTAAGGTGGTTACATTAATAAGAAACACAATTAAAATCACACGTGAATATGTTTGTCTGCATGATAATTCATTAAAAAACTTGCTATTCCATCATCCTCCAGCTACTTCCTGTTGTCTTCTTCTTTGTGGTTTGCACCAGTGGCAACAATGTTGATTCATAACTCGTTTGATTTGAAAAAAAATAATAATAATTCCATTGCTGTTCTACAAATTTAATCAATTTTGGTAGCCAAAATAAAAACCACCTCATCTTTGCCCCAAAACTTTTTAACGAAAAACAAGTTATTGTGTTTCCATTAAGCAAATTTATTCGCAAAATGTCAGACTGGGCAATTATCTGGTCAATAGAAACACAGCTAGTGTCTGTTCTGCTTGTGCTTAAATTTAAGCATAAGTAGATTTAAAATTCTGCCTTTAATTTTTGTCTTTGCCTTGTTTCTTCTTTGTGCTGTTTTCAAAGGGCAATATATTTATATTATGGTTTCCTCTTTCCAGGACGTCGTTCATCAAAAGCCATACCCAGCTGATGCAAACCTCGTGGAAGTAAAGTTCGGCACCACTCCCATCATGTCCACGTACCTCGTAGCTTTTGTGATCGGTGAATATGACTTTGTGGAGAGCCAGTCGGCAGATGGCGTAAAGGTACGCGTCTACACGCCCGTCGGGAAGGCAGAACAAGGGAAATTTGCATTGGAGGTGAGAATATTATGTTGGGAATTAAAACCAACTGAACGGGTCCGTTCTCTTTTGTTTTCACCAAATATCATGACTGAAGCAGCAAATAAATTAAATGTAACCAAAACTTGCATGACGGTGCTTTTATCCTGCCATGTTTTGTGTGTGCTTGTTAGTTTTTCTCATTTTCAGGTGCTGACAGTGAATAAAAGTCACAATAACAGGCTTTTAAAAAAAATTTTACAGGTTGCTTCTAAGACTTTACCATTCTACAAAGACTACTTCAGTGTTCCTTATCCATTACCTAAAATTGATCTCATAGCTATTGCTGATTTTGCTGCTGGTGAGTAGCTGCCAAACCTACGCTTCTCTGAGGAATTTAAAACATTTAAAGTAAAACTCAGTTTTCTTTCTGCCTCTTAGGTGCCATGGAAAACTGGGGCCTTGTTACATACAGGTGAGAATCATTTACATTTGGATTGTAGTAAAACATTAAAGGTATTAACGTTGGCAGTGTTTTAAAGCCCGAGACTGAAACTACTAATGCAGTAGCAATTTTAAAATGGTTTGTTGGGGTTTTTGAACTGTGATACTGTTAATATGACTTAACTTTTCAGAATATACCAATCGCTCATAGGTGTTGATCACCGATACGGATTGGCTGTAAATTTTTTAACGTAGTTATAAATTTTACTGGCTGTGTGATCTGGCAAAAAGGAACAATAATATCACATTAATTTAGATAAAGCATACAATACTGAACAGATTTAAAACAGTAAGGCTGTAAATTTTACAGAATAAATCTCACAGCTGATATTTGTTTCCAGGGAGACTGCACTGCTAATCGATCCGAAGAACTCGTGCTCGTCATCCAGGCAGTGGGTGGCGCTAGTGGTCGGACACGAACTCGCCCACCAGTGGTTTGGAAACCTGGTTACCATGGTAATAATCCAGAACACTCACTAGTAACTTTTAAAGGGAAATATCATCTTGCATCTACCGAGGTGATTACAGCCAACTAAAACTAACGAAAACTGAAACTGAGAAAACTATTTTGCTAACTGAAATAAATAAAAATGGCATTTAATGAAGGGAAATTTATAGGTAACTGGAACTATTTATGAAACTAACTAAAAAATATTACAATTATAGACATAAAATGGTTCTTTTTTATGTTTATGAATCTATTTAGCCTTCCGAGCTGATATGAAATTGATATATATTTTCCTACACAACTAGTTTCCACAGTTCAGAGTGATGTCAGCGCGCCCAGAGCCGCCATCTTGTTTGAAAATAATGTTTTGTAGCTTCCATTTATTTTGACTTTGAATTCAAGTCAATACAATATAAGGGCCAGGCTAAGTTTTTATTTTTTAAATTACAATAATAAAGTCATAATATTAGAAGAATAATGTAATTTTAAGATAAAAAGATGAAAGTTGAGCATTTTGTCATAGGTTTTATCAATAATTCTTAGTAGAAAAACTTAATAATTTGATGTAATGTGTTAAAAGATTATCAGTAGCCTTGTTTAATATGATTGTGCAAACAACTATGTCTATTTTTAATAAAGAATCACTGACTGAGCTCGATAATCAAGTTTTTTCTCAATTTTAAGATGTTTTTTTTTCTGGTAAAATTATAATTTTTTTTTTCCTTTTTATATTTTATAGCTTATCGTCATTAAACAAATATTTTCCCTTTTACTCCGTCATACAGTTCAATGAAGGGATGATTGAAATAAAAGCCACTTTTTGAAAATATTTTCTGTGACTTGTAATTTCTTTTATGGGGAAAAAATAATAAAATAGGATTTGGTATGAAAGAATTGCAGGCTAATAGATCGTCCTATGATGCATATCTCACCAGTCCGTTTATAGAAGCTCTTAAAGTGAAACTTAACCCAATTAGTTCGTTCACTTGTGTTGAGATTCAGCAGCTGTTGATGGACAACGTTCCCCTGACTGAATGTGTGTCTGTGTGCAGGAATGGTGGACTCACCTCTGGCTCAATGAGGGGTTTGCCTCCTGGATTGAGTACCTGTGTGTGGATCACTGCTTCCCAGAGTATGACATCTGGACCCAGTTTGTCTCAGCAGATTACACCCGGGCTCTGGACTTGGACGCGCTGGACAGCAGCCACCCCATCGAGGTAGGAGGACAACCAGGAACCGGTCGGGTTTTATTCTCCTGGGGAGATCGTCGATCACGACTGCAGCTGACGATTATTTTATTAATCAATTATTCTGACGATTAATCAATTGATTGGATAAAAAAAAAATTGGCACATTCTACACATTATATTTAACCTTTTTTCAGCTTTTTTTTAATACAATATTAGAAATGCATTAAAAGATGCAATGAAACAAATTAATTGCTTTTTTAAAATGAGAAAATAAATGTTTCATTGCCTGAAATGCAATAGCATAGCATTTCTTTAGTGAATATGAACTGGATGAAGCTAAAACTATGAGGCCACCTGAGGAGTTTTGGTTAAAACATATTTATAGAAAAAAATGTGTTTTTAACTTAAATGCAAAATGCTTACATTTTGCATTTAAGTACACCAGGCAACCATTCATAACTGGAGTATGCAGCTTAAAAAAAAAATCCACTTGCTGAAAAATAAAATGTATTCGGAGCAGCAATTAAGCCAAAACTGAACAAAAAATATGTACATTTTGCATTTAAGATGTATATAAAGACAAAAATAGTCTGTAAATACCCACAGCTCCTCAAAGTGGTAAAAAAAATCTCAGCTTTCGCTGTCCAATTAACCTGATAAGTCAAGCAGAAAGGATTGAGCGTTTCATATTATTTATTTGCTTCTTTTAATGTATTTTTAATATGGTCTAAAGAAGAAAAATCCACACAATGTGGCCTCTTTTAATGCGATTAGTTGCCAAAATAATCAGTCGATTACTAAAATAACCTCTAGTTGCAGCCCTAGAAGACATTGTTTTGTTTACTTCATCAAGGGTGAAATTATTGCAATGTTTTCTGGCTGTGTGCTTCAGGTGAACGTGGGCCATCCATCAGAGGTAGATGAAATATTTGATGCCATCTCCTACAGCAAAGGAGCGTCTGTGATCCGCATGTTGCACAACTACATTGGAGACGAGGTTGGTGGTCTCCAATTCGTGGCCCGGCGCCGTCGCTGCACTGATCTATTTCAGTCGATCTTTTAATGTGTCTTCACAGGACTTTAGGAAAGGAATGAATTCCTATCTTTTAAAGTTCCAACATAAAAATGCATCGACAGGTAAGACCAGTCGGTTAGCCTTGTGTCCAGCTGTAGTTATTTTAAAATGGCCGCTACTTATTGATCTGATTTTGGGCCGTTTTCCACAGAGGACCTCTGGGATTGTCTGGAACAGGCGAGTGGGAAACCCATTGCTGCAGTGATGAGTTCATGGACCCAGCAAATGGGCTTCCCAATCATAGAAGTTGACCAGGAACAGGTGAGTCGTTTTATTTAATTTAGTTGATTTATTTACCATCTGGAAATACACTAAATAAAAAGATGTGCCTTTTTTTTCTCACTGTCTGAAGTTAAATCTGACCAAACTGTTTTTGTTTTAACTCAGTTAGAATTACCAAAATTAGAAAACTTTGCATGTTCATTGTTTTGAGATTATTTAGTAATTGTTTTCAACCGTAGCAGTTACAATATATTTTGAACCTGATTGAACTGAAAATCTCTTGGTAATTTCTTCACGTTCTGTCTTGTTACTGGCGTAAATTTCCACTGTCCTAAAGTCGCTGTCTGATGATGTCATTTGCAGCAGGGTGATGACCGAATCCTTAAACTATCGCAGAAGAAGTTCTGTGCCAGTGGGCCACATAATGGTGAGCTCTGACTACTTATGATTAATAATCTGTTATATTTATTGTTTCAGTTGTTTTGGGGGTTTTGTTTCCTTTTTATTGTTTTTGTTTTTTCTTTAAAATGTCTTCCAGTTCCCAGTGAAAATTGTTTTTTATAAATCAAAATTTATTGATCTTTGAAAGGGCCTATTATTATTATTATTTTTTTTTATTATTATTATTAATCTACTTGGAAAAGCAATATTACAGTATTATTTATTTTAATCATTTCCAGGACAATTTATCATCCAGCAAAATGTGTAATCATAGCAGGCCTAGCAGTTGGCATTATTAAGTGTTAAAGGGGTAGTATTATATATTTTCCAGGTAAACTGTGCTGTTTTATAGCACAATCAGGTAACTGTTGCTTTAAGTTGTTATAAAAATGCTTTATATATCAAATATAACTTACAAGAAATGTGAATTTATAATTTAACGCTTTGAAATTGGGCCTCTGTCTCTTTAAGAAGCTCTTACTCTTTGCGACGCGCCATCTTCAGGACTTTATCACAATACTCATCCATTATACTGTTTACAGTATCCCTTTGTAGAAAATAGTTTCTTTTTAAAATGTTTTCTTAAATCTGAAGTTCTTTTATTTTTAAACACCACCCTGATATTGAAAATATCTCAAATTGACACCTGTTCACAAAGTTACTGTCATAAGGTGCGCTAGTAAGTGTTGAGGCAGACGCAGTGGACGCAGTTGAGAGAAATGATGATAATTTAATGAAGAAATGCACAAATATCAAAATTCCAGGCAGCACAGGGTGAGCGGAAAGGCTAGGCTCACCGCTGGTAGCAACTGGTACAAATGAATCAAAAAACGACAGACTCGAACAGCAGACCAGACGCTAGATGAGGACCCGACGAAGACACAGGTGACATTAAATACACAGGAGGTAATCAGGAAACGAGACACACCTGGGAACAATCAAGGGGAAGACAGGACAACTCAGAGACACAGAAACTTAAAATAAACTCTCAGAAAAACTCAAATCATGACAGTTACAGCTTCTACTATGAAGAGTGTTGTGATTTGCTAATGAACCAATTCTTTGGATTAGTTAAGTATGATGTGTTTACTGATCAGGAGTTTCAGGAGTTGAAGTTGGGTGATTTCAGTTACCAGATGATTTTTTCTGTCCGTCTATCTTTTTTTTTATTTTTTGGACTTCACTCAAAGATTATTTATCCTTTGAGTGAAGGATAAATTCTCCACCCGTTTTGTCAGGTGAGAATTGCCCCAGTTGGATGGTGCCTATTAGTATTTGTACTAGTGAGGACCCCAAATGCTCCAAACTCAGGATTTTGCTGGAAAAATCTGAGACGACTGTGACTCTTAATGGCGTCGGTCCGGATCAGTGGATCAAGGTGAGCTGATGTTACACTTTTAAACCTGAAAACACAATGTGAGGATGTGTTCCAGCTGTAACACATTCGTTCTGTTTGCAGATCAACCCTGGAACTGTTGGTTTTTACCGGATCCAGTACAGCTCATCCATGTTGGAGAGCCTGCTGCCGGGAATCAGAGACCTCAGCCTGCAGCCTGTGGACCGACTCGGCCTGCAGAATGACCTCTTCTCCCTCGTAGGTCTCACTGACACACACGTCCTCTCTACATGAAGTTTATATTGAGAAGAAAGACATTTCAGATCCATGTTGAGATTTATTAAACTCCTCTGTATGTGTAGTAAGCGTTCTCTTCTGCACCAATACAAGATAGGGCTGAATAATAAATCAATAACATTATATGTGGCAATAGATACATGATCAATATCACTAGCGGAACAAGTCAGAGTGGGGCCGGGGGACGGGGCTAATGACCGGCCCTTTATACCCAAATAATAAAGCTCATGATAATTTAACTTTACAACATAGACATGCCCTCAACAGTGGACCTTACAAGTTTCACCGCCACAGAGAGCGACTGTGTCATTCTGAAATCCATCTGACATGAAGTACAACAAATCAAGAGAACAGAAACATCAGGCTACTGGTCACTGATGATGAATATGATGATGTTATTAAGAACAAATTATTTCCAATGACAACTTGGCAGGGAGAGAAGAGCACATAGGAAGATGAAGCAGCACACTTTTACAGGAAATGACAAACATTATAGCTACACTGTTGAGGTCATAAAACAATATCGAGAGAAGGTTGTAGATACAATTTATATAAAATATTTTAGCTGAAACATGCAGACAGCATTCTCTTTAAAATATCTTTAAAAATGTTCTTTTTAATGTCACAATCATGCGTTTATGTGTTGGTTTGTCAAATAAAACAATTGAAATTTGAGGTTGTAATGTGAAAAAGCTCAAATACTTTTTCTTTAATAGTCTGTGATTTCACTTTCTGCTCAATGAATAAAGGATGCAGCTGGTCCTTGACACCTTATATTTCATCATTGGGCGTTTCTGCTCACTTCCTGTTCTGTGACTTCAGTCTCGTGCAGGAATGATCAGCACAGTGGAGGTGCTGAAGCTGATGGAGGCGTTCGTCAACGAGCCGAACTACACCGTCTGGAGCGACCTGAGCTGCAACCTGGGAGTGCTGTCATCACTGCTGTCTCACACGGAGTTTCACGACGACATCCTGGAGTTCATCAGGGACCTCTTCACCCCGATCGGCATCAAGCTGGGCTGGGACAGCAAGCCAGGCGAAGGTGAGGAGGAGGAACGGCGTCGTAAAATTACCGTCTTCACATTTAAACCAAATGCATGTTTCTTTCCTTCTTAAATTTTAAAAATAACATTTCTCTTGGCATGTTTGTCTTTTATTTTATTTAATCAATCAAATATTTGGCATATTCAAAATTAGGGATAAAAACAAATATTTGACTTTTTTTTCTTTGTCATTTATACTTTGTGCGTCTGAGTGTTAGGGCCATGATAAAAAAAAATAAGATAAAATAAATCTGGACCTGAGACAAACGGAGATTATTACACATTCACTAATAAGATTACTATGCCTTAGCTATTTTTTTGTATCTTAAATGTAAAATCTATTTATATATTGTACAGTTTTCGCTTCAATGCTGCTCTAAATATGTTATTTTTTTGGTAAATTGCATTTTTTTGAGAGTATTTACTCCAGTTACTGATTGATTGATTACTAAATTAATTGATTATTATTTCAATAATTGATTCATCACGAGGCTGCACAGTGGTGCAGTTGGTAGCACTGTTGCCTTGCAGCAAGAAGGTTCTGGGTTCGATTCCCAGCCCGGGGTCTTTCTGCACGGAGTTTGCATGTTCTCCCTGTGCATGCGTGGGTTCTCTCTGGGTTCTCCGGCTTCCTCCCACAGTCCAAAAACATGACTGTCAGGTTAATTGGTCTCTCTAAATTGTCC